>LJIJ01003485.1:0-18865 GCA_001718145.1 Orchesella cincta | reverse complement strand
AAGTACTTGTGGAGCAATTGCTGGAGCGTGAAGGAATCTGGAACACTTGTCCCAATCTCAAGCTGGTTTCTGTCAGCTCCGGGGGAAGTCCAGATTGGGATGATCCCTGCTTTCTTCGGAGACCGGTGGCGGTCTGAGATTACGTGGTAGTGAAAACGAGGATGTTCCATCTTTATTCGATTTTTTGTTCAATTTTTAGTTAGGTCAATGTACGCATTCATTCACAGTTATCAAATTTGCCTTTACTGTGTAATTTTAAAGCCTACATAAGTTACTTGGATTGTTAATATCAGCTGGTGGTGTTAAATGGTTACTTAATGTATATAGAAAAGGAGCAGAAACATGGAATTAATTTGTTAAACGTTTACTTCTTGATTTTGGATTGATGCTTTACTTGATTGGTACTTTTTAATAAACTACCTCAAAACGATAATTGTCCGTGATTTTAGCTTTAGATTTTATACATGCATGTGCAATAGCCAGTCATAAACGGTTTGCTGGAACCCCAGAGACAAAATAGTTTTCAGATTTACGATTTGTTTCTTTACTGTGTCCGAGTTGGATTTAAAACGACTGGCTGAGTATATTAGCTGCCGGTAGCTTTCTTTTCTTCATCCAACCCCTCAAACAGCATCGAGTCATAGAGAGAGGAGTGGATTGTCCGGTTTGAGAAAGCGATTTTACCGTTACGTTTGATATGAACTAAGGTGAATGGCTAAAGGTAAAATGCCTCCAATTAGCAGCAATGTTTTGTGTGATACGCTTAAAATATGTGAATAAAAGATTCAAGCATTGCAAACAAAAGCCTTTTTGAGGAGGCATTTAGAAAGAACGTCTGTAAAACTATGTCATTTATCATAATGTAATTTATCCGACCAAAAAACCATTTTCAAAAGTGTTTTCGTTTATCATAATTTCCAAGTACGTCAGAAAGGAGCCTAATAAATAAAACTATGTATGATAAATTGTTTTGTTTTTACATCAAATGTCAGAAAGCACTTTGATACGGAAAGGGCAAATAAATAACGTGTTTAATGGAACATAACAATTTTTGCTAATAGCATCACATTGGTATGAATATCCCAATAGAAGCACTTACTGACTCGAAGTAATTCAAGCACCATTCCAAGCTGCGCATTTTTGGCATTTAATTTATGCATCGTGTCAATTTGTGACACATTTTTATTTGGAACCGTAAACTAATTGTTATGCTACAAAAAGCCCATTCCATCTTGTAGCTTTACACATGTCCTTCACAAAATGAAGTGCGCTCTTTTGGTTCTGGTTATTTTTCTTCATATTTCAACACTCAGCAAAAATGAAATTCCTAACGCCTCCAAAACAAATAAGTCATAAAAACTCAAACTCGAGCTAAACTGCCTTTTTGATATAATTCCAAGCATTTTAAGTATTGTACAGTCGTAATCATTTGCTCCAGACAGACGTAACAATTGAATTAGAGGAATTCTGCAGCAGTATGTAGAAAATGAACAGCAACACGTCACATTTGCCAACCAAGCATTTACAGCTCAGAAACCTGGAGTGGAGAAAGTGAAACGAGAAAGCATAACCCAATTGTAATGTGGTAATAAGTGCATCAACTCTGAAATTCTACAGCGTTGTTTTCCAAAAATCAAATAACTGGTTACATTAGAAACTTTCCCATTTACGAAAAGAGACAAGGATCATTTCATTTTCCTTGTAGACTCAATGCAACGATTATATCTCTCTATTCATCACCAATCTCACGTAAAATCAAGTTCCAGATTGCAATCCTTCCCAACCTTCAACTATTTTCACACTGCATTTCTGTAAAAAACAATGAAGTTGCGGAAATTAATAAGGAAGAGGATATTGATCCCATATTAAGACAATTATTCCCAGATTTTACTCTGGATTTTCAAGGCTTCTCTCTTCGAGTTTCGGGACCAATCAAGTTTCCATCCGCATACGAAATACAGCTGGAAAACGGATATGGAAGCACAAACGAGGAGTCAACATTGAGGTGTTTTGGTTAATGCAGCGTAAACTGAATTTCACATACATTTTGAGCCCGTGCTCCGGACAAGGAATACAGGTACTCGACTTCCAAATGGAACTGGATTGGCTGTGTTGGAGACGTTTACTATGGAACTACTGACCTTGCACTTGCTGTGGCTCCAAGTATGGATCGGTGGCAAGTTGTGCAATTTACAACACCAATTGCATACATGGATGCAACATTTTTTACTCATAAACCACTCATAAAATACAATTGGAAGTTTTTCATGCTTTTGGACTTATTGGATGGATTTTCATAATAGTTTCTATTTGTTTGGTTTCGTTAACAATTTTTGGAATTGAGAAGCAGTCAAATATTGAAAGAGAAAGTGTCGCATTGAATTCCAACATGTTGAATATACGGTTATTTGGTTGGGCAAAGTATAAACATCAAAATAAGAACTAGAAAGTCTGAATTTCTTTTGTGGATTTGGTTATGCTGCGGTTTTATTCTTGGAGCATGTTATTGCTCAAGTCTTCAGTCTCTCATTGTTTCTCCTGGGTAACTCCTGTTCCTGAAACATTGGAAGACTTGGCTAGTTCCAATTTCGGTTGGGTTCTTACAAGGAATTTCTGAGGCAGAGCATTGCCGGGAATATTATGAGAAATTCGGAAATTCCTGTTGTGAAACAAATTTACCATAAAACTCAAACCAACAAGGATCAACTAGATTGCTTTCAAAGCGCAGTTGCTAAAAACTATGCCTGCTTTGCATTTGATATTACTGCAAAGTATTTTATTGCTAAACACTTCACGGACCAGTCAGAATACCATCCATTTCAATTTTCCACAACAAGTTTGTATTCAACTGGAACAACGTTCATAGCAAGGAAAGGAGAAATATTCATGTCTCATTTCAAGGATTTCATTTCATACTCTTTCTCAATGGGACTTTCTGCTCAAATCTTGAAAAATGATTTTTAGACAGGTGCCGAAAGCCAAACCCTATGGGACAAGCGTGAGAAAGGTCCCATTGCAGAAAGAGTATGAAATGAAATCTTGAAATGAGACATGAAATATTTCTCCTTTCCTTGCTATGAACGTTGTTCCAGTTGCATACAAACTTGTTGCGGAAAATTGAAATGGATTGTTTTCGGACTGGTCCGTGAAGTGTTTAGCAATAAAATACTTTGCAGTAATATCAAAGGCAAAGCAGGCATAGTTTTTAGCAACTGCGCTTTGAAAGCAATCGAGTTGATCCTTGTGGTTTGAGTTTTATGATAAATTTGTTTCACAACAGGAATTTCCGAATTTCTCATAATATTCCCGGCAATGCTTTGCTTCAGAAATTCCTTGTAAGAACCCCAACCAAAATTGGAACTAGCCAAGTCTTCCAACGTTTCAGGAACGGGAGTTACCCCAGGAGAAACAATGAGAGACTGAAGACTTGAGCAATAACATGCTCCAAGAATAATAAAACCGCAGCATAACCAAATCACAAAAGAAATTCAGACTTTCTAGTTCTTATTTTGATGTTTATACTTTGCCCAACCAAATAACCGTATGTATTCAACATGTTGGAATTCAATGCGACACTTTCTCTTTCAATATTTGACTGCCTCTCAATTCCAAAAATTGCTAACGAAACCAAACAAATGGAAACTATAATGAAAAACCATCCAATGAGTCCAAAAGCATGAAAAACTGTTTTCCAATTGTGTTTTACATGTGGTTTATGAGTAAAAAATGTTGCATCCATGTATGCAATTGGAGTTGTAAATGCACAACTTCCCCACCGATCCATACTTGGAGCCACAGCAAGTGCAAGGTCAGTAGTTCCATAATAAACGTCTCCAACACAGCCAATCCAGCTTCCATTTGGAAGTCGAGTACCTGCATTACCTTGTCCTGAGCACGGGCTCAAAATGTATGTGAAATTCAGTTTACGCTGCATTAACCAAAACACCTCAATGTTAACTCCTCGTTTGTGCTGCCATAGTCCGTTTTCCAGCTGTATTTCGTATGCGGATGGAAACTTGATTGGTCCCGAAACTCGAAGAGAAAGCCTTGAAAATCCAGAGTAAAATCTGGGAATAATTGTCTTAATATGGGATCAATATCCTCTTCCTTATTAATTTCCGCAACTTCATTGTTTTTACAGAAAATGCAGTGTGAAAATAGTTGAAGGTTGGGAAGGATTGCAATCTGGAACTTGATTTTACGTGAGATTGGTGATGAATAGAGAGATATAATCGTCTGCATTGAGTCTACAAGGAAAATGAAATGATCCGTGTCTCTTTTCGTAAATGGAAAAGTTTCTGATGTAACTAGTTTATTTGATTTTCGATAATACAACGCTGTAGAATTTTCAGAGTTGATGACACTTATTACCACATTACAATTGGCGTTATGCTTTCTCATTTCACTTTCTCCACTCCAGGTTTCTGAGCTGTAAATGCCTTGGTTGGCAAATGTGACTTGTTGCTGTTCCATTTCTACATACTGCTGCAGAAATTCCTCTAATTCAATTGTTACGTCTTCTGGAGCAAATGATACGACTGTACAATACTTAAAATGCTTGGAAATTATATCAAAAAGCAGTTTAGCTCGAGTTTGATTTTTTATGAACTTATTTGTATTGGAGGCGTTAGGAATTTCATTTTTGCTGAGTGTCTGAAATATGAAGAAAAACAACCAGAACCAAAATGAGGCGCACTTCATTTTGTGAAGGACATGTGTAAGCTATCAAGATGGAATGGGCTTTTTGTAGCATAACAATTAGTTTACGGTTCCAAATAAAATGTGTCACAAATTGACACGATGCCATAAATTAAATGCCAAAAATGCGCAGCTTGGAATGGTGCTTGAATTACTCGAGTCAGTAAGTGCTTCTATTGGGATATTCATACCAATGTGATGCTATTAGCAAAAATTGTTATGTTCCATTAAACACGTTATTTATTTGCCCCTTTCGTATCAAAGTGCTTTCTGACATTTGATGTAAAAACAAAACAATTTATCATACATAGTTTTATTTATTAGCTCCTTTCTGACGTACTTGGAAATTATGATAAACGAAAACACTTTTGAAATGGTTTTTGGTCGGATAAATTACATTATGATAAATGACATAGTTTTACAGACGTTCTTTCTAAATGCCTCCTCAAAAGGCTTTGTTTGCAATGCTTGAATCTTTTATTCACATATTTTTAAGCGTATCACACAAAACATTGGCTGCTAATTGGAGCATTTTACCTTTAGCCATTCAACCTTAGTTCATATCAAACGTAACGCTAAAATCGCTTTCTCAACCGGACAATCCACTCTCTCTCTATGACTCGATGCTGTTGAGGGGTTGGATGAAGAAAAGAAAGCTACCGCAGCTAATATACTCAGCCAGTCGTTTTAAATCCAACTCGGACACAGTAAAGAAACAAATCGTAAATCTGAGAACTATTTTGTCTCTGGAGTTCCAGCAAACAGTTTATGACTGTCTAATGCACATACATGTATAAAACTAAAGTAAAATCAAGGACAATTATCGTTTAAAGTAGTTTATTAAAAAAAGTACCAGTGCAGCAATCCAAAATCAAGAAGTAAACCTTTAACAAATTAATTCCATGTTTCTGCTCCTTTTCTATATACATTAAGTAAACCATTTAACACGCCACTAATATTAACAATCCAAGTAATTTATGTAGCTTTAAAAATTACACAGTAACGCACAATTTGATAACTGTGAATGAATGTGTACATTGACCTAACTAAAAATTGAAACAAAAAATCGAATAAAGATGGAACATCCTCGTTTTCACTACCACCTAATCTCAGAACCCATCGGTCTCCGAAGAAAGCAGGGATCATCCCAATCTGGACTTCCCCCGGAGCTGACAGAAACCAGCTTGAGATTGGGACAAGTGTTCCAGATTCCTTCACGCTCCAGCAATTGCTCCACAAGTACTTCCTGTTTCTTCACTCCAAGAGCTGCCAATCCTTCGAAAACCACATCCATCTCAGCATTGGTAGCAGTTGTGAAGTCGCGCATTTCACGGTCAAGCTCTTCGATCAGTTCTTCCCAGTTGTCTACTCGATTAGGAATTTCTGCACGCTGTTGATTGTAGCTCATGGTTCTTTCATAAATCCTTGTTCCAGCGCAGCGATCCGAGCTTTTGCAGCAACAATTTTATCAGCATTTCCACGTCGTCATCTACAGTTCCGAGTTCTTGGCTGGGGTGGTCATGGAACTGCGAAAGCGGAGGAAGTGAAGCGTCTCCAAAGCAGGGAACAGGGCAAGGAACCTCGAGATCTTCTTGTCATCACTCCTATTATCCCATGGCAAATACTGTATTTCTAAAGTTTTCAACTTTGATAGAGGCAGTACACCTTCAAAGTCAGCTTGATCGACCTTCAAGGTCCAACCGACGTCCCACCGGAGTCTCTCAAGAGTGCTCTTACATTTACCAATAAAGTTGGTCACGTCTTGAATGCTGCCTTTGGAAAACCAGGTGGTGTGATACAGAGATTCGCTGAAGTTTGGTTAGTTCACAATTACGAATAAAGGTCAGGTTGGGATGAAGATGACTATGTTCAGTTCCTTGAGATTCTTGAAAGCAGAATCTGAAGTAGTGGCGATAGAAAGTGTTGTTTTATCGGGGAATGAATAAAAATATTGAGTTCCTCGCTGAAGTGCCGGAAGCTGCTCCGAAGTTTCAATTCTTAAGTTCAAAAGTTGATCAGAATACGATACAATTAGCCAAACGTACAAAATGTGCCTTATTGCATCAACCGCCCAGGTTCATTGCCATCATTCCTGTTGGCCAGCCATGCTGGACTTCCAACGTGGTGAGATTCGGTAGAGTTGGCGCTGTCGGGACCAGGCTGGCTTAATGATTTATTGTGAAACAGACATTCTTGAGACGAAGGACTTTCAAGGAGGACATGAGCGGAGGAGAGTAACAAGAGAATCATCCCAGGAAAAACATTTGAAGTCCAAGTTGGTGAGGTAGCTCCAGATTTTCCATAGTTTGCTAATGTCATCCTCTTAGTATTCCTACGGACTCTGGAAAATAGTGGGTTTAGGTCCGCCGCCCTTTCCATAAAGAAGAGAGAGTTGGAAGAAATGGTTTCGGCCACAGGTATCATTGTGGTGAATGGTAACGAAGAGCAATCCTCCGTATCTTCGATTGCGAGGATGGATCCTCATTATGGAAAAGCTGGAAGGTGACCAGAGGTGATCATTCTTTTCGAGAATAGAGCCGATGATGTCTTTCCACTGGAGTTCACGCGACGGTAGCCCAAAATGTCGTTCCTCGATTCATTCCGAGTCAGGTGCTCTAAAATGATGGTCACCACCTGGAAAAATATTTGTTATCATTATTGTAAATGAACATTCTCTTCATTTATAATAACTAATAAATCGCAATTTAAAGACTTACTTCTGGAGGAAGATCCTCCATCGACTTTTGGGTTGCGGAGACTCCTGCTTCCTTATCCAAGTTCTTCCAGCCAGCTGCTGGAGTAGTACGCTTTGATCTTCTAGGCATTGTATTTGATGCTCAACCTAACAATCGAATCGACAGTCAAGCCTAAATAGAAAGACACACAAACTGCAAACTAATTAAAAATTCAACTGTGAACATGCCAAAACTCAAAACAATAATATCAATCAGTGATGACCAGCAGCAACTCACCAAAAACAACTTTTCGTTTTACTTTTGTGAGCGCAGAAAATATTGCACTTGCAACTAATTGACCACAGCAAATTGTCCGACAAGTATCGAAATCTAATGAACTGTCAATTATTTCAACATTAACACGAAAACAGCATGAGATCAACAAAACGTGTTCATCCTTGTTCACTTTCTGGAAAGAAAATGCATTGTGTGCTCTTCTCCCTTTTTTTGATCCCGCTTGAATTTCGAGCCGGACAAACCACGCTCTATGACTCGATGTGGGTGAGTAATAAGAGGAGTTTGTGTGCCCGTCAACTCTGAACAAAGAAAAGTTCTGTTTTTCATGAATTAAATCTAAAGATCGGGAAATTTTGCCTAATTTACAACTAGTTAAGAGTTAAACTCATGTATTCAGATAATACATTTGCTTGTTCCCACACACAAAAGAATAAATGACTCATAATTACTTACAATTAGAATTAACCTTTTTTGGCGACAGGCGATCGCTATTTCCTCTGCCGATGCATGTTTGCTGAAATTGGAGAAAGTGGCACAACGTTACAGTGGTGCTCCGCAGTAGAGCGTGGAATCTTTTGATTCAACGATCCCCATGGATGATCTTGCTAGTTATATACGAGCATTTGTAGAAAGACAAAATATGAATGATTTGTGTACAACAATGGGGAGTGGTGACTAATAAAATTGATAGACATTTATTTAGAAGGCAGCAACTCCTTCTCTTCAACCATCAATAACACTATGTTATCTTAACCTTAATTATTATCTGATTTCACTTAACTTGACCCCATGTTTCTAGAATCTATGAGTAGAAGTTCGGATGAAGTAGTAGACATTTCTTTCTTTCTTCAGCATTGTGTTTTCCTTCTCAAGTTTAAGTACCTTTTCCTTCTCAGCTCGCAGATCTGTATTCAACTTCTCGACCTTGTCACTCAACTCTTGGAGGAGGGCAACTCGACACTTGTCAATCTTCTTCTTTTTCTGACGACTTTTCCGAGCTTGGCTATTGTTCTTCTTGCGCATATCATAATAGGCCGCATCCTTTGCTCCTCGGGAACCTTCTGGAAGTAAATAGAAAATAATTATTTGATAAAACCTTTTTAATTAAAGTTAAGTTGGATTTGTCTTACATTGTATTTCTTTCGCTTCCCAAATGAAGGCTGCAACGTCAATAGGTCGGATAGTGTTACTTCCGGCTCTCATCTACTTCTTCGTTGTCCCGAGACACTTGCGAGTGGTCTACCATCTCCAGTTCATCATCGGCATCCAGCTCAACGACCTCAGGTTTGATTTTGATAAATCCAATGTCAATTAAGGGCGGAGGGTGGCAAACCAGGTTGATTTCATCGACATCCTTGGGAAACTCCTGTAAAATGAAGTAGAGGGCAGTTTTTAAAAATTATTTACAACTTTCCGTTGATTTTTATGCAATAGTTCAACGTACTGATTTCACGGTTGTTGCAGATGGGGAACTACTGACAACTCTTCGGATGTAGGAATGATCCTCCGAAGGAATTGGAACTGACGCCCTATGGACGATATTGGTGCGGGTGTTGAGATACCACTGGGAATCCAAAACCATTTACTCATTTTTACTCCAAAAGTTATTTTCTTTTTTTAAAGTAAGCAGCAAGTAGAACAAGGAAGAAATTACAACGGGATCAATTTCAATAATTGAATTAGTATATTAGGAAGAAAAATTTATTCCAGACAAATGTGGGATTTTAAGTTACATTTTTTGCAATGACGAGTTTTAACGTGATCAGAATGAATTGGGATCTAGTAGCAAGATTGGAAACGAACTGTAGCAAAAATTACGGCATCCGCTAACATTCTTCGTATTGTTCGTTTTGCAGGATGGTTTGCCTGTCGTAAGTCATAATTTACGTTCGCATTATCTGGCCACCCAAGCTATTTATGTAAATATGCAACGTTTTGGCAGAATTTTACAGGTGAACTAAATCGTTCAAATTTTGGTGTGAGCGTTCATGAATTGATTAAATGGTTTAATTTAATTGCACAAGTTAATTCTAGGTTAACATCAATTTCATGCTTAGCATAAAAACATTTCAATGAATTTTAGCATACAATAAAGGTAGACATATGAGATTTGACTGTAAAAGTAGGGGTCAGAACTTAGAAAACCATTAAAATAATCCATGAGCACTAAACCATCATCTCCAGTAAGACCGATCGACACTCCTGCTGAGATCACCTCCTTGTCCTCCTTCCCACAAGCTCTTTAGCATCATGATTTCCTATTCTGAGCTGACTGTTCCATAATTTGCCTTTTGTACGTCGTCAAACCCTCCAACCCTAAGGAAAGCTTCTGAAGACAAGGCATCTGTACCCAAATGTTTGACTCGTTCAGCCCCTCAGCCCCTACTCAAACTCGGGAACCACTTTTCCAGCAGAATCCTTCATTTGCCATATATTTAATTGGGTCACTGACTCAAAGCAAAAAAGAAGATCCGATGAACCCCAATACTCCAAAAATTCCAGCTTCTTCAGATATGACAGGTTGGAGCGGAAGATTCTCTCTAAATGGCGAAGTAGAATGGGAGCTTGGAGCACTTCCAAATTCACAAATCCGTAAACCGCTTCAGAAAGACTGAGACGCTTTCCGTAGCTTTCCAAATGGTTGCAGCTGAGGCGTTTGATGTTAGTTGGAACACAGCAGCTGCTTCAAAACTTCGTTAACCGTTGTGACGCTCGCATATTCCAATTCCACTGTTTCCAAATGCTCCAGCCGTGGTAGTGGATTGAGTAGGTAGTATTCCCTTATCGCATCCTCCTCCAGAGCAGGGAAGCTGTACTCGCCATAGATAAATACTTCCTTGAGCAAGGTGGAGCAAGCAATCCCGTAAACGGGCTTGAATGTAAAGTGAGATAGAGAAATTGAGGAGTAAGAAGATGTCACAACGGTAACAGTGTCTTCTCAGGAGGTGAATAGAGTAGAGGAGGATTGTCAGTCAAGTTTGCTTTCACTTTCACCCACACAATTTTTTTGTATACCTGACTTTGCGACATAATTGCGGCACTTCTGGCTTTTACCTGCAGCAGATCATTTTTTACCCTGCTTTCAGTGTATCATGCTATTCCATTCATAAAGGTAGAAAAATAAGGATGTGGACATTAACTAATTACAACTATAATTAACTATAAATCAAATGAACCATACCATGCATAATAATACGATCATTTCACACAATTTATTTAACAATTTAATTGAATTGTACAAGTTTACTTCAACTATATGTTTAGTATAATACTTATAATATAGGAGCACTTCAGATTACATAATCAACGTAGGATTGAAAACTCAGAACAGACTTCCGACAAAGTGATCCAAAAATAAAGAAATCATCACCTCCGTCACAACCAACCGCAAATCCTGAGACCAGGTCCTCGGCTCAAGTCCTTCAGTATCCCAATTTTCAACGCTGTTATCACCCAATCGTTCCACAACTGGCCTTTCAAACACCAAAAAAGGTCCACATCCTAACCTCAGCGTCTGGAGACAGGGCATCAGACTCCAAACGTTTGAATTATTTAAAAACTGCTCCTCACGATCTTGAAGCCATTCCCCATTAGAATCCCTGATTCGGAATAACTCCAAGTGGATTAGCGACTTGAATTGAAAAAGGAGCTCCGGTGGTCCCACATAAAAATGAATCGAAAGTTTCTTCAAATTGGGCAGAGTGCAGCTGAACTTTCCCCATTACGCAGCGCTGATGGAAAAACTTTTTCTTCCCGTAACCATTTTGTACAGAATAGGTCAATTTCCCGATTTTTGTGTAGTCCCGAAAAATTTCCCGGTAACGTGGTTACCGCGTTACCGCGGAATTTCCACCGGCGCGCACCAGCATCCTGGAATTCGTCTTGAAGTTAATGAGGGTCTCCGAAAATATTTCCAACCTTGAAAACACATCTTCAAAACACGGAGCGTCTTCGAATGTCAAATCCAGTTCCCTCAAGGCGGTCTCCGCTCCAAGTTGGCGAGTCTTTCTAAGCGACGAAAGAAAATGGTTGTCTAGCACTTCCAAATTCACAAAACTGTAAACGACTTCCGGAAGTTCACCACGATCGGCATGCCGTTGACCATGCTGATATCCGAGGCGTTTGATGTTGGCTGGAACGCAGCAAGAGTTCACAACTTCGTCAACCAATGCGGGACTTGCATAATTCAACTCCACTGTTTCCAAATGCTCCAGCCCGCGCAACGGATTGAGTCTGTGTATTCACGAATCCGGTTTTCATGGAAGGGGGTTCTGTCCACTCCGGAGATCTTCACTCGTCTGAGATTCGGAAGGCGAAGTAAGCACTCTCTTAAGCGTATTAGAGTGTCCCTGGCGAGTTGCTCAGGCTGAAGTTCATCCACTTCATTAAACCAAATGTCCACAAAATGAACGTGTGGCCCAAAATTATCCAAGAGTTGAAAGACGCTGGTCCAGTACTCTCCCCAGTCATCATCCCAAACTTGACCTCCATCTTCTTCATCGAAACTGCAATGCAAATCAATGCTTCGAGCCGGGAAAGGATTTCCAGGGTGGTTCCTCATTTCCCGCATAAAACCTCCACACTTTCTACTGCGAAAACGTTCCTAAACTGGAAGGAGCGGAGATCTGGTTTCCAATGCCGGTCCAAATCAATTTCGAAGCATAGACTTGTGTGCGTAGGATTTGTCTGAATTTTGTAGTCCAACTCCTCCTTCCAAGGCTGGCAGAGCTCACGTCCTTGGAGCAATTCCACCGGGAGAAGCGTTTCGATAAGATGGGGTGCTACCTAAAGAAGTCATTTCACATTAATCATCTGCTGTTCAATCATGGTTAAAAATTGAGATAACTTGAAGCAAGTACTTACTTCACTGATAAGACTCTCCGTTCTCTTCGGCTCCACCCAGTCATGCCACATTGAAGAGGCTCCAGTGAACGCCAGCTTATCGGTCCGATCCAACTTATCAAACACATTGAGCCAAATCTACAAGCAAACAAGAAAAAACTAGAGTTAGTATGAAGTTATTGCGTTTCACACCAATTGACAATAACAAATTACGTGTGCCTAATATAATTCACCTCTGCAAGGCCACCATCTGGAAACTCATCCTCGCAAGTCATCCTCTCTGCCGGATCTGTTGGTGCAGGAATCAAGCTTCATCCATCACTTCCAGATTTTTTTCACTTGTTCACAAAGTACTTCAATTGGAATTTGTTTGTTACCAGCGAGGTTACAATAAAATTCACTTTAATTTGTTTCACAACAACAACAAAAATTTGTTTTTTACTCGTCTGAATTATTTACTACATGAGCCAAACCGAAATGAGATTGGGAAATTGAAATATTATAATTCCTCCCGCTGCTCTTAAGATTTCAGGAGGGGTGAAATGAGATTCCGAGTAATATAATTTTTGGTCAATATTTATGCAAATTGAATTTGATAGATAATGGTTCTATAAAGTAATGGGATGCATTTAAACATGCAGATGTATATAAGAAATCCGCGCAGATTTTGTAAGAAACATGCGTATGTATAAATCCTCGCCACTTTGTCAGAAATATGCGTCTAAAATTAGACTTCATCACTATTTGTATGAAATGTTCTAACTCTCCAAATTCAAGCAAATAGTTGAACATACTCTTAAAATGTCATATGAATCATTCAGAGAAGGATACTTGTATTCATATACTCCATTTAAATTACTGCTGGCATACCGCTTCATGCTAATATCCATAAGGTCTTCCGAATCATGTAAATTTAAAACATTGTTAAATTTATCAACATCGTTGCATCTAATGAGCGTGTTAGCTTTGTGCTTCGTCTACAGATACGTTCGAGTTTTAAAATCTTGGGAAGGAAGCAAACTCTAACAGTAGTGAACTTCAATTAATTCGTAGAAAGCCAGGTATAAAATCTTAAAATACAAATAAAAGCTCCATTAACTGGCAAAGTTTCTGTGAGATGAAGTTTAGACATTCAGCAGATAAAACTTTTTTATCCCAGCACTGATAGGAACAACACCTAGATAATCCATTATATGCTGCATGTGCATATGCATGCAAACCCCAGCTGGAGAACTTTTGGTGAATACAAGACAACAGTTCACTGTCTTTGAAAGGTTGAACTGTTGAATGGGAATTAGTAAAAATCCGTACATGTCGCAATTAATAAAAAGAATACATTTGCGTTCACATAATCGGAATCGCGAAAAAGAAACGACTGTACAAAGTACCATGAGAACCAAACAATACTGGACGAAAACGCAAGCAAGGAAGATAAAAAAAATAAGGAATTGTTGTACAACACTCATCAACACTGCATACACCATGAAAAAAATATTTGTAAAAAATATATGAGCATCCTTTTACGAACAGGTGAAAACTATGTAGTATCATTTGCAAAATATTAAAAAATATACCCGTGATATTTTTTGATACGTAAATGCTAAAAAGTTTAAATGAAATTATTTTTTGGCTTCGTAAAAATAATGTCGTTTCCTACATTTTAGTGCAATGAATTTTATCATACGAGACTTTCTAATAAAAAGATTCATGTTTCTGACATTTTATCGCAATTCTCTCATACGCAGGTTTCTTAAAAAAAATAGCGAGGATTTCTTATATACATACATCTGCACACTTATATTTGTCCCTAAAGTAATCAGTTTCACAACTGATTTTTTGAGCACTACGCAACAGGTGAAAGTAAAGTGTGAATTTCATCATCATCTTTACTATAAGAAAAATCATAATAAAATAAAATAAAAAATCAACTTTCTTACCACCTCTAAAGCCTAAAGAAAATGTCAATTAGAAAGTAGAACTACTTTTTCATCATATTTGCACTCAATTTATATAGGCAACAATATACATACTAGATGCTGAAGTACATACTTCAATTCCATCATAAAACCTTAGAATTCTGGTCAGGATAAAAAACGACGACTTGAAGTAGAATTCCATATCATTACAAATTTGACGGGACGTCACGTTCGTGACAAAATAGGCAAAACATCCAAACTAACTAACTTATCTCACATTTTCATAATCCACTACAAACTCAATATTTAAACCAGTACGAAACACCATTCAATGAATTAAAGTTAAAATAAATGTACGAACTATTCATAAGATTGGTTGAGTAGTTTATTCGAATTTTACAACCTCATTTTAGTTTCACATCAATAATATGCATAGTATAATATAATTTCAACAAATTTTAGCACAAAATAAAGGTACACGACATGAAAGTAGGATTCAAAGCTTAGAAGAAAATACCAGCAAATGAATCAATGAGCAAAGAGATCATCACCTCCATCAAGACCGAGCGACACTCCTGAGACCACGTCCGCCCCTGAAGCCCTGTAGTATCATGATTATTAATCCAATCCTGTCTTGGTTGTTCCATGACCTTCCTTTCGTACACAGTCGCTTGATTCCCCAGTGAGAGCAACTGAAGAGAGGGCATCAGCGTCCAAATGCTTGAATCATCCAATCGCTCCTTAAACCCAGGAAATTGCCAGTAAGTATCCCTCATTCGCCAGATTTCCACGTGGGTTAGCGACTTGAACTGAAAGAATCTCTGCTGTTCCCCAATACTCCGCAAAAGAAGATTTTCTTCAAATGGGGCAGGTTGCAACGAAACGGTTCCCCATTCTCGACATCATTCCTTAATCGCATCCTCGAACTCGATCGGAATTGGATGAGAGTCTCCCCAAAAACTTCTAAGAGCCTAAACACATCTTCCAAATGTGGAGCATCTTCAAACGACAAGTACACTTCCCTCAGAGGTGGTCTCCGTTCCAAACTGGCGAGTGTCTCCAAATGGTGAAAAGAATGGGTCAGCACCTCTAAATTCCAAATCCGTAACTGCATCAAAATGTCTGAGATGCTCGGAATGCCTGTCCATACCGGTAAACGATAAGCGTTGATGTTAGCTGGAACACAGCAGCTGTTCAAACTTGGTCAACCGTTGCGAGGCTCGTATGAGTCACCTCCACCGTTTCCAAATGCTCCAGCCGTGGCAACGGATTGACTCCGTAGAATTCACGTCTCGTCCTCCAAATAGGGGCTTCCTAATTCGCCAAAGATATTAACTTTCTTGAGATTCGGAAGGCGGAGCAAGCATTCTCGTAATTGTGCTTGACCCTCCAAGTTGCCCAGCTCATCTCAACCCAGTCATCATCATCATCAAAACAAATCTGAGCGAAATGAACATGACCCAAACTTTTCCAGGAGTAATCTGATGCTCCTCCAGTAATCTCTCCAATTTCCTGACGTCCTCATGCTAAATGGAGTCGAAGTGACAACCTAAACAATGCTTCTTCCTGGAAATGGATTTCCCAGGCGTGAGTCTCATTTCCTGCATGAACTTTTCTGCACATCCGTATATTGAAAAAGTTCTGAACAGAGACGGAACGACCCATTCATTTGAAGCAATTTCGAAGTTCAAACGTAAGTTTTGAGCCGTGAGTCTGAATTTCTTGATCAATCCCTCCTTCCAAGATTGACACAGTTCTCGAGCATGAACAACTCCTTCCGAATACACCGGGGAGACGGTTTGATATCGATAACGTGGTTGCGACTGCGACCTGAAAGCAATTTGATAATATCGTACTCAAAATCACAGCTGATCGTTGTGGAAGAAATTCCAGGGAAATTACCTCACTGATAAGATTCTCAGTTCGCTTGGCTCCACCCAGTCATGCCAGACCGGAAGAGGCTCCAGAGAAGGCCAACTTGTCCTTGGGATCCAACATATCATAGACTTGAGCCAAACCTAGGACACAAACAAGAGGAAGAATAATCCATGGACGTAAGTTTCGGGAGGTTAAATGCCAAATCAAGTCAAACGTTATTACATGAGGAATATATCAGCCGGGAAACCGATCACCACCCTCCATTTTCTCGTCCTAAATGTGTAGAATCCGTAGTCTCAAAGATTTCTTCCAGTTTCAGAGGTCCACGTGGACTTTTCCTGGACAGCGTGAAGTTACCCACCCCACAAACGTGAAGTTAGCCCCACACCCCACGCTCCGATTTTAGCTCGATTACCCCACCCCACAGCTCGATTTTACCCCACACCCCACAAACGTGAAGTTACCCCACACCCCACAGCTCGATTCTACCCCACACCCCACAAACGTGAAGTTACCCCACACCCCACAGCTCGATTCTACCCCACACCCCACAAACGTGAAGTTACCCCACACCCCACAGCTCGATTCTACCCCACACCCCACAAAACTGAAGTTACCAACACCCCACAGCCTCGATTTTACCCCACAGCTCAATTTTCCCTCGCATCCACAAATTACCCGACAATCATGCCTGCAACCGCAAGAAGGACATCATACATCGCCCCATGGGTGCAGAATCTTCTTCGGCTTGAAAAACTTCCTCTAGTCGACCCTTCAAACTTCCTCTGTAAAAATTTACTTTTAATTACCTGGGGGGAAGCGCCCCCAGACCCCCGTTCCATGGTTTTTTCCATAAAACTTACCCGTATATATATTTCGATTTCCTGGAAACTAATTTCGTTCTGTTTTTTGATTGATTACTTTTAAAGTAAACTATTAACTACTTCATTTGAACGAAGCTCAATCTCAAAGGATCTCGAATGACATTTCTTCTGCTTTGCACACCTTTCCAATGTAATGTTTACCAAACGTTCTCCTCTAGCATTTAGTTAACAAAGATTTACTCATTTTATAACTGTAATTTTTCAGCGATTATTCAGCGATACATTTTAGAGCGATTACTTACAGTTTCAGAGCAATTATTGACAGTTTCAGAGCGACTGTTTACATTTTTAGAGCAATTTTGGACATTTTGAGAACGATTTTGTGAATTTGTTTGATAGTTTCATGCTATTCCTCCCTTCCTTCTCCTTTTTCCTTCCCTTCCCCTTCCTTCCCCTCCCTTTTCCTTCCTTCCCCTTTCCCCTTCCTTCCCTCTCCTTTTTCCTCCCTTCCCCTTCCTTCCCTCTCCTTTTTCCTCCCTTCCCCGTTTTTTCCCCTTTTTCTTCCTCTAGTCGCACTATAGCACTATAGAAGATTCTGCACCCATGCATCGCCCCCTTCTAAAAACTTCATGCACTCCCACGGTTCCCTTTCACAACCTCATAAAATGCTGGTCCTTTAATATTTTTATTTAAGAATTATAATTTTAGAAGCATAAATTTTCCAATTTTCTTCAAACTTATATTGCATGTAATTTCTGAGCCTTTTGGACCGTATTCGTTAAATTTGTTGCTAATTGATTTTTCTGATAAACTTTGTAAAAAAGTTTTAAAAAGCTAATTATGGCATATTTTTCGAAAAGTTTTAAGTAGCAATGAGACATGAAAGCGCCTGCAATAATAACTCAATAAATGCTGGTAGCCAGTAGATAAAATCAAACAATATCATTAATTGTTGCTTATACTGCTTAATTGTCATTAATCCTCCTCAATTATCATATATCTATATTATAATGGATAGCTTGGTAGTATTTAACTGCCACTTTTCTGAATTTCAGGGCCTGCAATACTAACTGGCAAGTAGACTAATGCTTAAAAATGGGACCGGAATTTTTTGCAGGGTGTCTCCCCAGTTTAAAAATATTGGTTGATGATATTCCCACAATCACATCCCGATTTTACTCCACGAACACAACGTCGTAAATTGGATAACGTTGTGGCATAGGCTTAAATGTTCTAAATAATTTTGAATATAAAACCGTACAACTTGAGTTTTAATTACGGTATCTGACGAAAAATGTGGTTAATTGAATGCAACTATCCGAAAACACGAGAAACGCAGATTTTGATGTAAAAGTACGATAATGTGGAAGGACTAGGAATTCTGTTGGAATTTTTGGCTCTTTTTTATCTCATAGCACAACGTTATCGAATTGGCGACATTGTTGTTGTGGGTTAATTTTAGTTTGTGGGTGTGGGGTGTGGGGTGTGGGGTAAATCGAGCTGTGGGTGTGGGGTAACTTCACGTTTGTGGGGTGTGTGGGTAAATCGAGCTGTGGGGTAGTTTGTGGGGTGTGGGGTAGAATCGAGCTGTGGGGTGTGGGGTAACTTCACGTTTGTGGGGTGTGGGGTAACTTCACGCTGTCCTATTCTTGCCGCTTGCAGTTAATTCTTTCTTATCCTCGCGTCTTGCTTTCCGGTTTTATACGACCAATATTTTATTATTTTCATTTTATTA
>LJIJ01003484.1:0-18866 GCA_001718145.1 Orchesella cincta | reverse complement strand
GGAAAAAATCGGATCTGGCGACGCGGAATTGCCCCACAAAGGACTGTTCCCCAAATTTCAGGTCAATCGGTCAATAACCTGACCGAGTAAATCGCATTCCGTCGATTGGCCTTCAGACAGCCCCAACACAGTTGTCTCAACTTACCCCAAAGCCAAAATACAGGACTTTTTCCACAGTATACATTGTCTATCGATATACTATAAAAGTTCATTTGATCGGCTGATTGCAAAAAATTTTTTTACCTTGAAAACATTTGTTCCTACTCACATGCAATGAAAATTAAAGGAAAAAACGTTCAAATATTTTAGTTGAACCGTTATTTATAATGCCGTTTCCTGTCGGTTCCAAACTTTCCTTCGATGCTCGTAATTAGCTAAATGTTCCTAGTCCAATTTCGTCAGGTTATGGGATGCTATCGCCTTTTTAGCTATGCTGTACACGAAAAACACCCTAACTATGACGCAAATAAAGTCTGTAGCACAAGATGATAATTCTAACACGACTTTACTACTAGAACAATTAACTTTCAAAATATGACAGGAAGTTAGCAAAATATTAAAACAAAGGTACAGATTATCACTGCATAAAATAGCGGATAAAAAATTATCTTTTCACACGATGAATGAATCCCAATCCATGAGTAGTCATGTCCTGATCGATGGATCGCGCTGCTCGTTTCCTCTTCGCCTCGTTGATGCTGCTGCGATGCACGTCGCCAACTCAGTCATAATTCGTACTAAAATGTACCCTATGGGGAACGTTCCTTGTCTGGTGTCCCAACAGTTATCATATCAAGCATTTTTTTATTACTTTCAACGAAGTAACATATAATAATAAATTAATAGGTTTTTTCATGTATTTTAGGTAGATGTTGAAAAAAATACATTTATTGTTTATCTACATAGCACATATTACTTGAAAAATACTAACTAACTTCTCAAGAAAGAAAAAGCTATTTAAGGAAAACTAAATTACAGCTAAATTAAGCAAACCATAAAAGCGGAATCGCATGTGGCGTCTGCAAGTCCAGGTCGATTTCCTTATCAGTTTAGGATTGATTGAATTCTGTCAAAAAAAATTATTATTATCACTTGAAGTCACATCACGGTCAGTTTGCTACATTTCTTAAACCGTACAAATTTTGATGAAAATGCTTACCCACAAAAGAATTTGATGGTTCAGTGCAGGAGATTGCCAAAAAGCCTTGTGTCATCATCATCAACAATGTTTTATGCAAAGCGAGTTTCCCCCTATGAAGAAAAACATATATTTCTACGTTTATACCATCTGTTATAACATTATTTTATACAAGGCATGTGGTTAATGCAAGGAAAAGTGAATTCAAAACGACAGAGAATGGATTTCGACGAGAAACACGACAGACATATATTTTATTTTATGCGCATTAATTATGCAAAAGTAAGGTGAAGTTGCCAAATGTCATTTATCATGAAAACCTGGAAAAATGCAGAATTGACCATTTGCACATGCAAAGCTTAAGTTAGAGAAGCACGTCACAGTACTAGTTTCTGTATGCTTGGTAACTCAACGTCACGACGAAAATAATGACGTTTGCATTTCTCGTAACATCAGTTTTAGCACTATTGTATGGGCAAAAAAGTAATGAACTTGTTGAGCTAATCCTGACCAGCAACTGTTGAATATTCGTATTATTCTTGCATATCTCTGAAGGGCAGAAAAGCAGCTAGCTACTTTGAAATATGCAAACTCAAATAGAAATGTCCAAGAACGCAGCATGAAAGTGAAATATTGTTTGTCGATGGAACGATACTCACGGCTTTTAAGTGAGAAGAAAATAAATAATAGCAAACCAAAACTGTATGCAATCAAAATTGAAATTAATTATCGTATTAATCGAAAATTAGTATATTTAAATTACGTAAAATTTAATTTCCTTTTCTCTACAGCAAATCTTAACCCAACAGCATTTGTTAGGCTTGCATTCACATTGTATTCCTGCCCAACTTCTGTCAGCAACAATTTAATTCAAGCTCTCAGGTCTATATATACTTTTTAAAAATAAAAAAGAAGAATTGAAAGGAAATAGAACTATTAGCTATTCAATAGGTTAGTTTTAATTTAATCTTTCTCAAAAAAATCTCATTACGACAGTATATAAGTAACATGTACATACAAAATGGCTGAAGGTGGATGGGTAAAGAGGATTGCTGACATCAACTCAAACCATGACAATCATTTAGCATTGACATTACTGTTGAATCAGCCGTAGACAACATATCATAAGTTGAGACTCATTTATTTACCTACTGCTTTTCGTGCAAACTGCTAACTATTGCCTTTACTACCAGTTTTACCAATGAAGTAAGTAAATTGAGGCACATGGTTCATTACATTTATGTACCTTTTTATTCCTCGACGTCGTTTAGGGTCGAAGACTGCGACACTGCCAGCAATTACACACGACATACGAAAGTTTGCCAAAGCATAGTCATTATATCTAGAAAACCAAAAAAAAACGTTTTGTTCAATCTTTTGGAAACAGGAGCAATATCAATGCAGCCAGCAATAATCTCATCTTGTTCTTGGTGTAGCTTTGTTACATAAACTACAGAAGCGATAACGTGCATGACACAACAGTACTCAGCAACACAGTATTCAATATGTGTGTAGAGAACCAGCGTTAAAAGTGTGAAAGGTTAGCAAACGCTTACGTCATTCTAATTTTGTAGCAAAAAATAAAGAAGCAAAGCTGTGCGTAACACAAGATGAGCAAAAAGGGCATGGTTTTAAGTAGTATGTTGTTTGTGTTATTAAATTTGTTGCTCGGAATACTTTAGATTAAGATATATTCATTTTGACCGTACGTTGTCTGCGCTGGCAAGCGTTATGTAAATTAGTGGTAATCCGAGTGAAAGAAAACTCATGTTCACTTTCTTCTTTGTTCAAACTTTTACACTATTTCTTGTATTTACGGGACTTGATAAGGAAAACGTTGTTCCTAATCCGTCTTTTGTAGTTTGTAAGATTTACATAATATTGAATGAAATTTGACATATTATAATTTATGTAGAATTGATTCTTCTTTGTTCTCCTTGGTATAAAAAGGGACCCAACTCTGTATTGGCTTATTCACTTCGTTTGCTCGTTGAGTTAGAAGCACAAAGAAGAGTCAATCTACTGTGTGTTTCTTGTGAAAATATGTAATAAAACAGTAGAGTTAGAATTGAAAACTTATGTGCTTGTTTCTATTATTTTGTTCCTAGGAACTTTTGTTCGTTTTTGTTCATTCCCAATTGGAAAGTTGACTTTCACTTCCTGGGAAAGTTCCATTTCGTTCCGCTTTTGTTTTTAGAATTCATTTCTAGCGGAACTTATGTTGATTCGAGATTTGCATGTGCTCAGTTCCCGCTTTCAGACCTCCGCGAGGTGGTCCTGCTTTTGAACTTTTGATACCATCTGATAGATTGTTGCGATAGAGTTTGATCGAAGTCTATTTTGGTCTACAAAATTTGTGATAATGTCCTTGTATACTTGCAAAAAAGTCCTTGTAATTGATAAAAGGAACAAAACTATCGTTAACAGTTGCTTCAGATGTAAAAATACAGTTGCTTGTAAATTGGAAATAGAAAATGACGTTTTAATGGCAGTCTTACTATAACATGCATCTGTTTTTTATAAAGACGAAACTGGTGAGAAAACGTTTTCGTATACTCATGCAGTTTGCCACTGATACAACTTACAATACAAGCTGTTAGGTATGAGCAAAGGCTCAAAAGAACGATTTGAAAAATTTGATGAGAGAGATCACTTTTCCCTTAGACACACACTTCTGCACTGATAAAGGTTGCAAATCTGCTCATGTGTAATGTGTATATCATTGGTAATTTTCCATTACTTGTTGCTTTGGTTCATGCAGAGAACGAAGCGTCTTTCTTTCCAAAAAAACGTTTACTATATATTTCGTTTTGCACTTATGTATATTTCAACGGAACAAATGTTGTTCTTCGGTATTGCATTTCCCATCATGAATAGAAATGGGTGCATACTTGTTTTCAATTGTGATACAATTTTTATTTAAAATAAATGCGCAATCTTAGATCTACACCATTGCAATTTTTATGCCTTGTCCCTTACTTAAAACGCTTACCTTTTTGTTTTGATTACAAAATCCACAGACGACAAAACGTAGCTGTATACTTCTGACTACTTAATACTTTCACATTTATATTCTCAGCTTTCTCACGACTTATTATTGAAAGTTATTTACTGTGACACTTTTTGTTCAGTTAAAACCTTGGGGGCTTGCAGTATCTTTCTCACAACCAACTAATATGCAACCTGGTCAAACTGTTCTCTTTCTTTCATTAACAGAACTGAGTGCTTGAGAATCAACTGGAACGCGTGGTATGCATCTCTTTCTTTGTTCTTTGTGGACATATTATAGGTATGATGTCATTCATGACTGCTTCTCTGAATTTCTTGGTGAGAGATGTGGAACAAGAAGAAGCTACGTGATGGAAATTAACGTGAACTACTAACAAGCGGCATACGAACAGCATCTTTAACACGTTTCAGATGAACAAGCAGAGTACAGTTGTCAAATGTCACCAAATCTTGCTCAGCTTGCAAATATAAGAAATGTTTAATAAAGGTCTATGCTGGTTCATGCCCTTTGCTAAAATATAACAAGTTATACTCGTGCAATATACTTGCTAGCAGTTTCCATGTTTCTTCAAAAGGAGTGAATGCAAACGAGCAAGTTCTCAACTCAAGGTTTCGTTAACATGTAGTGACGGGAAGCTAAACACGTGAATGACTGGGGAATGCTTGCTTGAATCTATGCTCAGGGAACTCGCAAAGCAGTCATGCCCATTTCGTGTTAACCTGTATTTTCGTGCATTACTCACACTCATGCTGTTATCCACGTCGCAGCTGAGAACGGAGCTAGCACTCGAGAAATAAACATCTAGGCTAATTTTTAGTAATCGTGGTGATTTTGATTAAAATCGCATTTTATTATGGAGGACGACAATGCACCCGAAAATATTCCAGAAGGGAACGACGAGGAGGTGGCAGATCAGGACCGGCACAAAGAATGAATCCACTTTTTCCCCAAGTAAAAACACAATAAATTAGAGCGATCTTAATATTAGTTTGACTGTTTGACGTAAAAATTGTGTGTTCGTAACTTCAATCGTGTGTATGTATTTTGTATTATACTAGATTCTGGTAACTTTTATTCGGGAACATCTTACAACCAAGGAGTTCATGGCTTGTCGCTTGCTCAACCGGCAGTGCAGAGATGTCATTGATCCCTTAGTCGAGGAACAGAGAAATATTGAAAGGGAAAGGGCAGCATTGATAAATGCCATTATTAATGGGATTCGGAACTCTGTCGAAGACGTTTTGGTGAGAATGAAAAGAAACTGATTGGGCTTAAGTAGAATATTGAGTGTCGTATACATGAAATTTTTTGATTATATTCATACTGTCCAAACAGAAATAATGACGATTTAATGGATAAATAAACCCGGTCGTTTTGAAAAAATAAAACTAGTATTTGCTGAAAATTTATATTTTGCATACATGGACAAGGTGCATTTTTAAGTACAGATTACTGACGAGCAATGTACTTAGTCGATGACTCGTAGAATTGAACGGTTTACGGTGCAAATTGAAGACACTTATGAATAATTACTATCCCCAAAATATTGAGTTTCAATGACCATTTTTGTATCCGTGGCAACGGTTTGAATTTCCGAAATTCCTATGCTTAATGCATCGTTGCAATTATGAAAATTCAAAGGTTTCCAAATTTTTTATAAAATCAGCCAAACAGACCTTCCAATATGGTAGAGCTTAAAAATATGACATATTTATGTTTTTATTCAAATTCTAAATTTTGAAAATCGCAAGGGACCACGTTCATTAGAATTTTTACGTGTTAATTTGCATAATTTGAGCAGTTTTGGAAAGTTGTCGTTCCTTGAATTAAAATTGCTGCCACGGATACAAAATTGCCCATTGAAACCCAATATTTGGGAATATTAACTATTCATAAGTGTATAATTTGCACCAAGCCGTTATTACAAGTCATCGACTAAGTATATTGCTCGTGAGCCCTAACTTTACAACCAACATAATTTGATGATACTTTTTGGAGTACCCCTGTAAAAAAATTCAAAATGCAAATGAAATTTTACACTTTCACTTTACAAAGCAAAGTAAAGCATGCAAGCAAGTACCAATGAGCGTTTTTAAGAGAGTGCCATTCTTTGCCCTGCTGAATTGATAGGCTGCAGACATCCACTATAATTTATAGTAAAATCCATTTCGAATAAATAAATATTTTAGCGTTCGGATGAGCATCAATTTGAACAGTGTTACGGCTTTAAATATCAGACTGAATGGCATCCGAATTAATAAATCCATCCACTTCTAGAAATTTGGTACAAGAACTCAGTTGCGATTTATTGAAATCTGTCTATGTGTCTTTATTTTTTGTGAAAAAATTAAAATAGAAGAATAAAACTTCTCATTCATATTCAATCATATTCGAATTCAGACCAAACCTGAACATACCAATGCGATGTCGCTCAGGATAGATTCGTTAATTACTCTCATCATTTTTCAACGACGGCTAATATAACAAAATTATGGCATGAATTACATAGATATTTGCTTTTCTCAACCTAACCTTACATAAATGTGTGAGATGTTGTAGCAATTCACTATTCTGTAGTGTCTGTTTTTTATGTTTGTAAAGATTCATGGTCATATAACATTCCACATTACATTTGTCATGAGATGATGCTTAAGTCCATAAATCAGGTAATGCATTTTATACTATACAAGCAGTTCATGCAAATACTGTAAAACAAAGCATTGACAATTTCTGTGCCATCTAACAGCCTTATGCAGAATTAGCGTAAAGCGTTATTAAGGGAGATATTCATGCACTGCGTCCAAAAAGACCAAAGTTCTGGGGCAATTGGTTCCCTTGGGACTGTTGGTATGTACCACGTTGTTTCAAGAGATTTTACAGTGCAAATTTATGAAGATATCCGTAGCCACTCTCACTCTAACTGGAGAATACTGTATCGTACGATCGCGATCCGCCAATCATTGCATTTCTTCTCCGTTTTTTGCTTGCCACAAGAAGACAAGACAAGAAGAGCTGTACCAAAACTGAACGCGTCTAAAGCTAGCCTTGCAGCCACGCGCTCTTTTTGCTTCCTTTCAGTCTTCGTTTGGAAGAGGGTCGGAGTGGTGTCCGTCGTCCTGAGAGTTGGCGACGTGCACAACCATTAGTTTAAAAATTGGTTTGAAGAATCGAAACTAAATTGAGGAACTTCTGAATAAAGCAATTGGAGCTAGTGAACCAGTTTTGCAAACAGAGAATCAAATTGCAAAATTTTAAAATGAAAACGTTTTCGAACCTCTTCTAACTTTGAAAGTTCTTTGAGTTTGTTAATGAATAAAACTGTGAACATAACTGTGTATATTTTAGTCCTGAATACAACAAGTCTTAATTAATCATGAATCGGTGCAATTGGGTTTGTTTCTTCTCGGTAAGTTTTATCTATATTTTTATGTCGTGTTCAAACCAAAAAAATATATAACAGCATACTTTCTAGGGATGTTAGAAATTGAATGTTGGAATAAGGTGGAAGAATTCGTGCGTGAAATATTGGAAACAAACTCTTTAGTAGTTGCATTTCATACATTGAACGAAAAAACGGCTAGTTTTATTTCGTCTCTCACAAAAAAGCTCGTCTTTTTGTTTCATTCTTTTATTACGCACAGTGATTCTAAGAATTTATTTTTACGTTCGGTGTGGTGGCATCATGGAAAATTCCATGATGCGTGAGAGTAGGTTGTGATTTCAACGGACGTAGACGTTTTGCCATATACAAGTAGCTTGCTTTGATAAGTTTGCTTGAGCGTATCCTTGCCATATCAATACGGCCAGGAGTTTCTTTATATTAATGTTCAAGTAGTCCAAGCATATTGTATATTGCATGTGATAAATATACCAATACGCAAATACACATGTAGGAACATCTCATGTTGTCGGAAGTCGTCGGAAAGTTATGTCACTAAGCATACGAGTATTCCTGTAAAAGCGCAACAAATTATGCTGTGATATCTGAGGGTACATAATATTGCATGAGCAACCTTATTTTACAGCATTATGACGTTAGCTCAACTACTCTTAAATAATGAGCAGAAGCATACATGCATGATTTATCGTACAGGATTCAAAAACTGGTTATTCATATAAAAAAAACTGGTGTTATAAATCTCGTTATTCAGCTACTTATTTTGATTGCCATATCCAGTACGTTCGAGTTAAAGCATGCATTGACCATAAAGATTAAAATCATGTGACTTTTAGACTATTATTTCCTTTCACACTTCCTCTTTAATACTTTTTAAATATTTAAATTCTTTTCCTGGTGTTAGAAAGCTTTTGTTAAAATATGACCTGTAAAACACTTTAAAAATATATTTTGCAGAATTCCATTCTTCCCATATTCCTCACAATACTGAGTTCTGTGTGATTGTTCAGCTCAAGCTTGGGATATCGTTGCGCTCATGTGGTAAGCCTACTTACAAATTTTGCATTTAAAAAATCAAAATTTGTACACTGATTCGTTGGAAGATGTTAACTAAGATATCAAATTTGGGAGTAATAATAATTTTGTGTTTTTTCTGTACGCAGACAAATGTTTCCTCATGTTCATTTCCAATGATCTGGAATTGCCCCAAATAGCGAATGAATATATTTTGCCACTGACAGCTTTGCGGCCGACGACAAAAGATGCAACTCTCAGAAGGTTAGTTTGTAAAATATTAATGTATGAATGCAGCTTCGATATAATAGCCAACTTTGCCATTACTTATTTGTAGACAACATTATTGCATGACAGCTAACTATTTAAGGTATGTTGTCCAACCAAAGACAAATCCACATGGCAATTTTTGCATTTTAAGACTTACCTGAAATTTGTGAAAGACATGCATTCACAAAATGAGAATAGTGGAACCGTCTTATATGACTCATAACTAATTGTAAGTTCACTGTATTTTATAGGTTTCCTAGACTGACAACAAAAACTTGATCGGGAGTTGGATGACCAGGCATGATGAAGAAGATATGTGAAGATTTGACCATTGCTCCCAATCTCATCCAAATGCGTCCTTCATCAACATTCATATCAGGGGGTCATCCGAGAGCATCATTCCAATCCACACAGTTAGAACAAAGTCTGATTTCTTTAAGGTAATTCTAAGTAGTTTCTAACTAGTAATGTCTGATTCGTTTAGTATGAATAGCTTAGATAGTAATAGTAAATTAGTAAATCCTAAGTAGTAGATTAAGTTAGTAAACAGAATAGTTTAATACATACGATTAAGATCTAACCAATTTGGACACAGAATAGAGTGCCTACGTCTGCATTACTATTTTATACATATATATTATATATATACATATTTAGTAAACAATTTAGTGTATGACATATTTACATAAACCAATGCTTTTGGAATGCAATGGAAAAAGTATTCAATTTTGAAACATAGTTTCGTAGGTAATATCAAGTGAGGTTTATTGATATGTAGTAAGTAGTAAGTAAGTTAGGAAACTCTAAAGTCGATTTCAAATACGGTTAAATGCTAGTAGACATTTGTGACCACTTTCAATCCTACACATAAATACAAAAATCAAATAATTTGTATTGAATTCAATATTCATTCGGTTTTTAAATATATTTATTGTTGCACGCCGGTTAAAGATATTTTAAGAAGGCATTTTAAAAGCTCATAAATGTAGTTTGGTAGTTGGAAAGAACAGGTAGACATGAAACAGAACTTTTTCTTTTTATTACTGGATAATAGTTCATTGTTCAGATAATAGGGATGCATCTGAAAAAGTCCACTTTCAATGTATTTTGACAGAAAAGTTGTAGTTGTGAAATATTTAGATTAGCACTTCAAATAATAGGTCAGCGAGCAAGTCGTTTCCTATACAAAGGTTACCTCTAAAATGCTTATAACTAATACAAGATTAAAATATCCTGGTTTGTAGCGCAAACTAATTTCAATCCTGCAAATGAACATTTGATGACATCCCTTGATTTTACATACGTCAATCATTGACAAAGTTTTGATTTTGTAGTCAATAAGAAATATTCAAATACATACAAAGCTACGAAAGTATATCCAATATAATTATGAAGTAGTTTAATTATTTAAAAGCTAGGTTAAAACTCCGACATGAAGCCCCTAACTCCAAAAGTTATCTTTCACTTTGCACAATGAAGGATAATTTGGAATTCACCTCTACGAAACAAGATGTTTTTTTAATTCGAAAGGAACGTCAAGAGAGGACATTGGATAGTGTTGTTTGCTAACTTTCTTGTTTTACTCATACACTTTGCTTTCAGGACAATAACAAATTCTAATATTGATCTAACCCATTGCACTTTTTTTTAAAGTCCTCTCTGACCGTTCCTTTCGAATTCATTTATGCAAGAGGATGGGAAGATTTGAAACGTAAAGATGTTTTTTGTTTGTCTTTATGGCGGAATTAGTTTAAATGTGATATTAGGGGCAATTGGAAAACAGTATCATAATTCATGAAGAATTGAAACTATTCCATTCTGATATGGCATGTTTTGTTCTAAGAAATGTCTTCTAATGTTCTTCAATAAAAAAGGTGAAAGCATTTGGAATGTGATTGGTAATCCCGTTAACTACGATAAAAGCATACGATTAGTCATCTATTTCAGTGTAACGCGCGTATATTACAAGTAAATTTATTATTGGGTAAGGACTTTCACCTTGTTTTCATTTTAACATTGTCGATTTCTACATTTAAGTTGGATTAAAACTATAAACCCATACTCTAAACATATTGTAAGACATCCTCATTGCTAACCTGAAATAGGTTTTACTGACAACAACTGTTCATGTATCAAAGTCACAGAATTTAATGTGTTATTTTGAAAAGGTATTTCATTTCGGCATGTAAATTTTGTGAAGACATAATAATTAGGAGAGACGTATTCAATGAGCTTAGAATGCTCTCTCCAATTTTTGTCCCCTTACGCAGGGAGAACAATTTCATCAATTAACTGTTTCTGACTCAATTGACCAAAGAAGGAGGGAAATTGAGAGGGAAGGAATAGGTATGGAGGACAACGAGAGGAAAGGAAGGCAAACGGATGCAAAAGGGAAAGGAGGAAGGAATGGGAAAGAGGAAAATGGAGGGAAGCCATGGAGGGAAAAATCATGGGGAAGAATAGAATGTATGAAAATCAGGAGGATAAGAATAGAATGGAGGAAAACTCCAGAGGAAGGAAGATAAATGGAGATGAAACTCAGAGGAATGAAGAATGGAGCAAACTCAGAGGAAGAATATGAAGGAGGAACCCAATAGAAAGGAGGGAAAATTAGAAGGAAGGAATAGGAATGGAAGGAATAGAAAGGGAGGGTTAGGAAAGGAAGGTGAACGGATGAAAAGGAAATATGATATATGTCAACGTTGTTTGCTAGTGAACTGCATACGCAAGTAGCCAAACCAACGGGAAATTGCATAGATCTAATAATTACTTTAGGTCAACGCAAGCAAAACACTTTATACCTGAATGTTCATTCTTTTTTAGGAATGATGAATGATTTTGGGAAAGCTAAATATAATGACTTAAAATACTAGGACAAAATCTAAACCAGTGTTCACAACCTTAGTATATGCTGCAATCGTAACTGTCGTATGGTTGACAAAACAAACGTTGAATCCGGTGGAATTATGAAGATATCACAAAGTGTCCGAATGCGCCAACCCTTTTTGGAGGACTTAAAAAGTTGCAGGGGCCAAATTATATCATTCTGGACGACACGGATCGTCAGTTTGTTTTCAGGACACCTAAATGAATAATTTCCAATGAGTTCGTTTATTTATATGTGCCATAGTGATTAAGGAAACCGGTTAATTTTGGTCCCATTTTTTGTCGTTTCTATATTTTGCAAAACCTCAGGAATTTCTGTGAAGTTGAGGGGATGATCTGTCGATGAAATTGGCACCAAAAGCACGATAATAAATTATGTAAAAATGATGTAAAAAATGAATACAATTTGATGCAATGAATCAATGATGATTTAAAAAATTCGATGTGAAACATTATCAGATTCCAAAGGAACTGCAGCACGAACTTTTTAAATTTGAGACACACCTTGTTGGGTAGCTGGTCATCCCACAGAATAACATTTTTCGCTTTCCATGAGAAATAGACCCCTCGTGGTTTCCTGGAGCTGATTCCAAAGGTTTCGCGGTGGGGCACTAAGTAGACTTAACTGCACGGGCAAAGCGATGACCCAAAAAAACAGGCAAACGGGTGTGAATAGGGCAGATTCCTTCTATGTTTTTCTTTAGTTAGATATTATAGTTTGTAAGGGGAATAGCGTTGGGAGTACCCAGGCTCATCCTCAGTCGCATTGTTACGTTAATCACGTATATAAAACAAAACCTCTCCAGGTGCTAAAATGATAAATGATTTGATTAATTGGTTTTATACCTTAATGTGTTTTCAGGGTGTCTTACGCCTTTTGTGGGTGGAATTTACTGTAATTGATTAAGGATCACACAGAGGCTGCGGTGCGGTTTTTTTAATCTTCTACCCGGCGAGAACGAGCGTAATCGCTCTAGACTCCTTGGATCCAGATCTCTGCGCGCGCGCGAAATATCTGCTCCTTGCTCCCATGAAAGCCACAATTACTTCATGACCTACAAAAGTAAAATCAGGATAGTCTTGTTGGACCACGCTGGCATTCACAATGCCCATTGTGCTCCCGTCCACTTCATCTAAATACTCCTGTTTAATAGTTATTGGCTCAATGTCTCTTGCATTCCTTCGCTCGAACTCCATTCACTTCCACTCTACTGTCGTCACCATTTATGAAAGAGTGGCTGGAACTTGTGTTGTCGTCTTCAAATGAAGTAATTTGCTCGAATTTCAGCTGTTTTTTTCAGGAGCTTAGCTCTGTAAGCTTGAATAAAAATCAGACATTTGATAACATTTATTATAATGATTATGATTTGATATGATTTCAAGTTCGTAATGAAACGCTTGTTCGGAGTCCGACTTATGTTATTTCGATTATAACATAATAACACATAACTCCAAGAAAGAAACTTGAGACCTAGACAGCACTAAACTCAAAAGCACACACAAAAAATTATTTAAAAACACTTAAATAATTTTAAATACTTATGTTATGATATGAATGGAAAGTCATTAAAGTAAATTGTGCAGGCTAGTTAATCGTAAGTCACTTCAAATTGCGTTTCATTACTAACAACGGAGCAATCTCTGATACCCGGAATTTTCAGTCAAGTAAAATAGCGTTTCCAGGGCAGTTTAGCACGCTAAACACGATAACTTATTTAGCTTTCTGTACGTACCAAACTAACGAGGAAGCAATGTCGAAAAACTTTTAAAATGTCGATAACGAGCATATAAAACTCCATTCAGATAGGTGGCCAATCTGCACAATGTAGTGCTATTAAAAACACACGTGAAAGTGTAGAACAGTATACTTGTTTTGTATAGAGTACCAAAAACGAACCACTCATTTATCTTAATTTGAAAATTAAATGAACATCTAAAACTCTATAACTCTACTAATAAATAAACTTAAGAGGAGGAAGTGGTGAAAAACTCATCGGTGTTTTATACCGGTTTTAACTGTGTCCAAAATGGTGGATTTTAATTTTAGTTTTAATTTGAAGTCCTTTTTTTGTCAGTATTTTAATAAAATATATGATGTTGGAAGCGAATAAACATAAGTGTAATTGTGTAAAAAAAACACGAAAATAAATAACAAGAAACTTTCATTATGCAAAGACAATAACAGTCTCACCTTATTCAGTTTAAAATTATTACTATATACATTTTTGGGAAATTGATAAAACTGATATACAGTTCATTTGACCTCATTAGAAATATAAAATGCAATGATTTATGAATGTAAATATCTGGAACCATGACTTCAGCCCCAATTTATGATACATGACAGAATGGAAGAAAGGTTAACAACGAAAGCATCGGAATACTATAATATCAAAACGAGCAGGGGTGACGTGGAAGACGATAACGGTTGGAGCCCCAGTGCGATCATAATATGAAACGTTTGTTTTATTTAAGTAGCACTTAGTTTCAATGCATTTCTTTGCACAGCATCTGTGTACTTTATTTATTTCAGAACTTCAGCTCAACACCATGCCTGAGTGTTTCATATAGATTACGACTGAATTGTCATTAGTAGTCCAAATACTAACATCATTACGGAGACTTTATACAACGTTTTGCCCTTTGATATTGTAATATACAATATATTCTATTCGTCTTAATAAGAACCGTATTTAAAAAATCAAAGATACACGGATTTGAAGATCTACGTTACAATTAACTTGCAGACAAATATAGCAGACAGGAAAGTGTATTGTACGTTTCACCTGCACACCAGCCATGAACTTGTAAGTAGGTCATGGACAGCATGAATTTATTATCATCATCGTTATCCTTTTTCAATAACAGCTAGCAGATTCAACATTCCAAACAGTTTTAACGCTGGTTTTGAGTAAGTAATAATATGCATGATTTGGAAAGTGTGCTTATGATTCCTCAAATGAAAAGGTTTTCATATATGCATATAAAATGAAACAAGGATGGTACAGAGACAAATAGCTATACAAATTGTAATTATTTTAATTAATATAATTCATTCTTCCAACAATTATTTTGTGTTGCTAATGGGATATCACACAATTCCGGCCACCGAGAATTTGTAAAAGGAGAAAGAAACCTTACTCTACCACAGACCTTACTACAGTAAGCAAAAACATTGGAACCTAATGCAGGTGAGAATAGGTTTTCTAATATATAAAAATGGGAAAAGAGAACAGCAGTACCTTTCTTCAATGTAAACAATATAACGTCATTGGCTCTACATAACAAGCTTAACAAGTTGTGTTAATGCCAACACGTGAATAATATTGGCGTAATTTCTTCATCCCGAATGTCATGTCAAAAATCATGTAAAACTAGGATTCAAATGGCAGCTTATAAAATCGAAAGGTGAGCTTTTTTACCCAAAGTTACAAATCGTGAAATGATCAATTACTTTGAAAAGACTAACGCAGTGACATTGTTAGTGGGTTTTGTATTTTAGTCAACGATTGTATCTCACAGGCATTTAATAAAAGCATTCAGATACACATTTTAAGTTTAAGTCTAAATTTATCCAACATTAAAATTTATTACAACAGAATGAAAAGTTTACAAAACAATGATTCAGACTCATATTAAACTAGAGAAAATCAAAAATGAGTTTTACTCACCAATATTCTTTTATGTAACATGATGGTAATTTCAATCGTTATTTAGATGTTAACAGGTGGTTTAGAAAGTTTAATCATTACTGGAAAATGCTTTTTTAGCTTCCAGACATATCTAAAGTGTCGAACGGAAATTCTTTTCACTTTCATCCCATCGACTTGATTCCACAAACCCTCCACCTTGCGCTTAACCTCCTCGTTACCAGCTTTCACAAACATATTTTTAGTGTCCAGCAAAATTATAGTGGTCAGATTTGGACGTTTTTCCAACACCAGATTTAGATTGGGATTATCCAAAGAAAAAAGGCGAGCGAGCGCTCGTTTAAAAGTGGAAAGTTTACAACATTTAAGCCATACTCCTTATCATTGTCCATACGAGACTTGTCAACATGCAAGCTCAATCTGTCTGTTGTTTTTCTAAAGCAATTAATTAGGTGTATTGAACGCCTAAAACAGATTTTGTAGCAATATTCGTCCACCTTTTCCGTGTCAACATTGAAAAGGTTGAAAGTGCCCCTTTAAGAGGCTCATTTCCCACGTCCCAAAAACGCAGGTGAGTTCGGAGGTAGCCCACCTTGAAATTGACTAAATTTGGACACTTTTTCAACAAATTATGAAAAATTTCCCATTCCATATCCATTGAATGGAAAACATGAAAGCCCCAGTGAAGATTTAGAATCTGAGTTCCATATCGGTCTAAATAAAATTCTTCAGAATGCTCTCCATGAATTTCCAGCTCGGAGAGTTTAGGTAGAGCATGAAAGCTAGAAAAATCCACCTCTTCCATTTTACCAAAATTCTTCACGTGGAAGAGAAGAGCGTGATGATTTTAAGCTCATTCATAGGTTTCAAGACCTCGCTAAGATATTTCAAAGACTGGGGAACACGATAATGCAATCGGTAAAGGAATGGCTTGAAGTGATGACCATACTCGCTAAAACAATTTGGTAATTCATCCGAAATTAATCCAAAATCCGGTTCACTCTGCAAATCCACAATCCTCCTCCTCACAATCCTCGATCGCAATCCTCACAAGACTTGAATTCCAACGAAGTATTTGGGGCAACCTTAATCATCATTTTCATGTTATTGGATTGGTTGCTGTACAGGAAAGGAGCACACATACACACAAAATTGAGAAAATTTGAGTAAACCTAAATTATGTCCACCTGGTCCAAACTGTGAGGAAACAGATCAAGTATATGAAGCTTAATGGGTTTCTGGGAACTGTGCACACAGCTATAACATCCAAACATAATAATAAATGGGTCTGAAATTTGTTTCTAGTTCGTATTCACAGTCGCAACTAGTAAGTCTACCCAGTACCAAAGCCACATTTCTCTACGACCACAAGCATGGAAATTTTAAGGAAAATGAAAATATGTCTTTCTTTCCTGGCAGTCAGTACTCAGACCCTAAATTTAGGTTCCGGGACCCTATATTTAGGTCCCTGGCTAGAGCCACTGATTGGTGATTCAAATCTCCATTTTTTGGGCCCTAAATTTAGGGTCCGGGACCATAAATTTAGGGTCCTAAACGACTTTTTCAGCTTTTAAAAAAATTTAAAAATAAAAATACACGATGAAAAGTTTCTAAATTTAGTCAAGTAATTAAAATTGAATTAAAAAGTGTGTTACACCTCAACAGTTTTTGTTACTCTATTTTTAAAACTAATTAATGTTAATTCGGACCCTAAATTTATGGTTCCCATTCTTGATGGCAACTGAAATTTACAACAAAAGCATTAATTTCTCAAGTTAGATTTATTAAAAATATTAGTACCAACCTTTTCTGTGGTCTGACATGAATTGTACTAGTCCGTTAATAAACAACACCAAATCCCGTGGTTGTGCAGCCCAAGAAAAAGCTGCCGATGGCACTGCTGCAAGAATGCTGAGTCCAATTAAAATTTTTGTCATTAGTCCAACATTTTCCAAAAATATGCTGAATAACAATAGATGAGTCCAAATAAAGCGTTGTACCAGTAAAATATGTTAACATGTCTCGCATGGACTCTGTTAGCCGTCTCAAGAAATTAAATTTTCTCGATTTCCCAGTGAATTGCAGATCCCTATGATCCAATTTTACATCAAGCAAAAACACGAGCAGCTTTGACACAACATTTTTTTTAGCAAAGGGTTCTATAACGTACACGTGAATGTCTAGTTTAGTGATATTTGTAATTCTGTTGCAATTCCGTGTCAAAGTTATTGTGATGGTTTGTTAAACGAAACACTTTTGTATATTTCTATGTAAAAAGGGAGAAGGATTATTCATATTTTGAACAGTAACACAATCGCTTTACTATTACCGTGATATATTTTGTGGCGCGCAAATGTATACTTATAGATATACTTCTTACGGCCCACATAGCGCTAGAATGGACAACTGTTTTAAGTAGACATTTTTGGTCGATGTTGATGATAATCGTTCTACTCGAAAGCAGGTTCTAGGCTCAAAGATGTGAGGAAACCCGATCCACCCTTTATATTTCAAAACGTACCCTCGACTGATTACGTAGTTTCCCCAAGACCTCGTTAGTTTGACAATGACACCTCACTATATGTGTGAGGTGCGGGTTCTGACTCAATACAAACATATTTCTCTATCTTACAAATATTAGCAGCAAAGGCCAATTGGTGCGCAATTTATCGTTACGTCCATTTGTTATAGATTCGCTGCTTATCGGTTCGAACGCTTTCCGAACATCAAATGTTGCAATTGCAAAGAGGTTGTTGTTAGGCAATGCATCCTTTTACAGCGCGTTACGTAGTATCTGCCAGGTCTGTCGGATACGGAGCATGTCTAGTCGGAATCCAAATGGTTTCGCTGAGAATATGCATTTCTGCAAATTGAAGTTGATTAGTTGTTGACAGACATTCAAGAGAGTTTGCTAGGACATTAGTATCATATTTGTCGGAGGTCGTTGAGACGGGGTAAGTGTGAACTACTTAGTAAACGGAACTCCAACTTGGGTTGCCGTTCTCAAGCTCATTTGCTGAACGAAATTCTCTATGACTTATGACAATAACTCTGTGATTAGCATACTATGGTCCTACTAACAGACGCTAGTCTATGTAAGATCATATGATGGATAATGGAGGATCAATATTCTTTCACCTCAACGCCACTTTCCCTACCAACTATCACTTATATAATGGTGTAATGTGATTTCCTAATCCCGTTGCTGGCAACGTAAGAACGAGAACGGGGAATACAATTCACGTAGAAAGTAGAAATTCCAAACCTTCGTATTGCAAGCATTAGCATGAAATTACCAGCTAAGTTTTACGTTGGTATAATTTTATTTGGGACGTACATGGATATTGTATTTTTACTGAAACCTATAAAATACAATGTGCCTGTTGTCAGTAAAGAATGAGTTTATTATATTAGCTGGACTGGGATAAAAACATCCGCAATGCGAAAAAAAATCACACCAAACTAGAAACCATTCAAACCTTTATGGATTAACATCTTGAA
>LJIJ01003483.1:0-18875 GCA_001718145.1 Orchesella cincta | reverse complement strand
GTCAAGTTTTATTAAACTCTTGATCTCAGGTTTTCGTTTGTATTTCAATTCTTGTATTCACAGGCGAGAAATGTGAGTCTAAGCAGAGATCATGTCTCTGTCTGGTTCGAGTCGCCACTCCACAAGAGCGTCCAACACGAAAAGGAAAATTTGGAAGGAATGATCAAACTTGTTTCTGGAACATTTGGAACCATCATTACTCAGCTAGCTCCACAAAGTACGATTTGTCACAATAAATTTATTAAGCTTATCATGGAATTTAATTTTATATTACAAATATTTGCAGCTCCTCTACTAAAAAATCAACCCCTCATAACAGAGCTGGTCGCTGAACACAACCGCAAAAAAGGAACCAAAAAGCTCAAGGTCGTAATATCTTTCGAAGGGCAATCATCTGGGCAATTATCATTCTACCAGCTGCAATCAAATGTTACCGTTTTAAGAAATCTAAAAAATGCGAAGAAAGCCGCAGACAAAGCAAACGCAATTTATCCCGGAACTGTGGAAACACTCCTTCTACATAACCCTATCTACCTTCCCATCAAAACTCAACGGCATGAGCGATTACACTATCAATTAAATTTTCTTCATACAAGGAACATTTAAAATCCGCTGCGGAATTTTTAAGGGATTCTTCCCAAAGTAGTTCTCAACCAACCTACAAACTTGGTTACCGTCCCTTATGTAACTTGCTTAAATTCTATTGTTCAGACTCCCAATTTCACAGAGATCCTCCAAAATGTTGATATTATTGTTCCTCTATTTACTATCACAAACATGAGGGCCTTACCGCTTTTGAGGAACATGACATGATTAAAAATACCCATGAGCAATGCGAGAAGAATATACAACAAGTTAAGAACTTGGAAATCATTCCGTTGGTCAGCTGCAAGCCTACTGTTTCCGGGGACCATTCGGACGTTTCAGAATTCCTAGATTGTTGGGAGCAAATGAGCGATTGGGCAAGCGAAAATGAAAAGCAGGTCATCATGTATGAAGCATTTGATCGTGTGGACAGGTTTCACGTGCATCACAAGGGTTGGTGGAGACTTCGAAATGAAAATGCGAGCTGGGTGGATGCATCTTCATTTGTGGCTACGCCGGACGATAAATTTCAAATCAGTTTGAATACAGAAACTACTTTTGACAGATGGATTGCCGTCTTTTTTGATCACAGAGTACGCTACTATCCTCATTTCACTTCTTATTCGAAGGAGGAGCTTCAGCAAATGCTGGGATTAGTTTCCACAAGATTCTCAACAATTGTGACGGGAATCAAACCCTACATAAATAGTTCCAGCTCCTCTGAGAACATTACATGGACTGCTACAATGGTTGCAAGACTCAATCGTGAAAACGAATTTAACCCTTCTTTTCAGCCTCTCCAGGTAATTCACACCGTTTATCCCGAAATGGCGAACTTGCGGACTGGTTACTTTATGACACAGATTTGAAGCAAGACGTAAATTTGGAACAACCGCTAGAAGTAGCCCAAGAAGCAAATGCCATTTTCCTGGTACCGTAACTACCATTGTATTTCACAAGGCGGATTCAGGATTCGGTTGGAATGGGTTTAAAAAAGCGTTAAAAACACAATTAGGAAATACAAACAACTCAAATGCAATTCGTTTTGGAACTTATGTTGATCTTTCGAAATGTGAGGTGCTCAAAGCTGACTTTAAATCCGTTAGTAAATGGCTCAAAGTTGTCATTATTGAACTCGCTTCCGATTTTCGAAGTCCAATTCCTTGGTTACAAATTGCCAATCAGAAAACTGCCGCTTATATGGATTCCGCACTCAGAAATTTGTTTGGAAAGTGGGAAGAATGTCGTGACAGTTTTCATGCGGTGTATCCCCGAAGTTGATATTGCGCTTGCGGTAGACTGCTCCAAGGTGATGCGGACTCATGAAAACACAACCAAGGAGCAGTTGGCAAAATGCTGGGAAATGGTAACGGATTATGCAGAAGAGAACAATGTTTGGGTAGTTTTATACAAGCATTTGACACTCCATACCCACTAAAAGCACCACTTGGGGATCGTTACGTTCATGACTACACAAAGGGGTGGTGGAAGCTACAGCAGAAATCAGACGTGAATATAACAGCAGATTCTTTTGAGGAGCAATTTAAAGGTAATCAAGAATAATTAATAGATCATTTTTGTATAGTATAACTTTGATTTAACTGATTTTGTTATATTTTAGATTTGACATCGGACTCCGTGAACTCTAATAAAAGTATTTATCGTACGGCTAGATTAGGTACTACCTGTGAAGCTTGTGGACGTAAAAATGTTTCAATGATTGTTGCCATAGTTATTTTGTCTGTATTGTGTTTCGGTTTAATCATGCCGGTAGTTTATTTGTACAACGGAAATATTTTCAGAAGGCTTGGGCAAAGAGACCATGTCAAGTTTCAAGTTTTATCTGAGGATGTAACATTTTAAGCATCTTAAATTGTTTAAATATTACATGTATAGCAATTGTTGCGTCCCCATAAGGACTTTGTTGTATTTCCATAAGCCAGTACCTTTTTATGTATTTTAGACTTTGCATTCCTCATTTAATATGTATCGATGTTCTAAGTTCTGTTTCTCTTTCAACTAATTATGTATTCATTCATGCTCATGTTTTTACTGTGACTATGCCTAAAGGTCCAGCTTTTCATGAAGGTTATAAAAGGCCATGTTTCTCATGACTCTTGGTCCCATTCTCGATTGTCCATTCTCCGTCTCACGATTCTACCTTAAACTACTCTCCGTTTTACTATTAACCTTTGACCATTTATCTATATTCTACGATTCAAATAATACAAGTCTCCGTTCAAATCACTTACAATTTGACAGTAGTAAATCATCCAAGTTTCAAGTTACAAATCAATCTCTGTGTCAATTTACGCACATTCATTTCTCCCAAAGTATCATCATCATCTTCATACCAAACCTCAACTCCACACAAAACTCCAACGTCACAAAAACTTAGTTGCAGCATAATAAGTACCGCTCAGCAATTGTGTCATGAATATACCATATACCTCGTGAAAATATAATAAAATGAGAAAAGGTAACTTTCCTGGTTTTTAGCCATAAATAATATTTTTGGTTAATTTCTGAAAATCCATATGATTTATCTGGACTCAGTCCTTATTCAAAATGTTTGCAAATTATATTATTAATACCATCAGCATAAAGTAAATTTTTAGTATAACATTTCAAACATAACTCATGGCATCATAACCAACAGGAAAATATTGGTATTTAGCAAATTCGATCAAAAAGAACTAACCACAAAGACATCAAATAAACTAATCCGGTAAAGTTCTTTTACTATTACCGCTTATACAATTTGGGCAAATTTCGAGTCCTTTTATTCTTCAAGTGGAGGTGGTGGTCTTGCTTTTTCAAAATAATCGAATGATTGTAAAACAATAGCTGCATTTCCAAGTAGTTGCAAAATTACCTACACATAAAAAGTATTTCCATTTAAATTTTCCTGTCAAATTTGATTTTACATACGTGTTTGATGATGCATAACAATAATCATTGTAAGTTAGTTTGTAGTTACAGAGCCAATGAAACCGTAGGTCATGACATAAATGGCTGAGACACCCAATCCAAGATTTTCCGAATTTAGCTCAAAAGTCAAAATGTTGTTTCGCAAAGACATAGAAGGGGCATATTTTGTTGTCCTGTGTTGGCAGTTTCATTCAAAGTTTTTATTACCCGGTTTAGCTATAAATGTTTTTAAAAATTCATTAGTGTATATTTTTACGCATTAGCCCAATTTTCAAGTATTGATTACATTCGATATGATTCCAGCTGCAGAGATCAAAATCCATCCAAAGTAACAGGAAACAATACCTTGATTTATCAACGGTGTCAATGCATTTAGTTTAAATACAAAAATTACTATAACGCTTGTGTTTATAAAAATCACTGCGTTTAGTATAAACACGAGTAGCGAGGACATTTTGTTTGCAATTCTAATGGCATGATATATCCTTATAAATTGCACAATGACTTCAGATGCAGAAATTGAACAGAATTTTCTGGAAACAATTAGGTTTGCAATAAACCGCTTGGAAATAATTACAAATGTTTTTGTAATAAAGAACTGCAAAGCTAGAGATATCGCGTTGATTAAAGCCATGTCAATCTCAATGAATAACAGCCAACCACTAAGGGCCTTCATCCACCAAGTCATATCGTTGTAATGTAGCACGACTAAAGCTACACCGTTTGCATCGTGTTGGTCCTGGTTCGTAGCTTGTTTCCATACAGATATAATAGTACTCTTAATGCCATCTCTCATTAAATCCCGAACTGCAGAAAATAAAAGCAGGGAGATTGTTATGAGGATATGAAAATAAAAATACACACCCATTCTGCGATCGCAAGTTCTGTTCCCAGGTTTTGACAGGGAAGCAATGTTACGCTTTCGCTCCCCAATAATGTTCATTAAAGAAACAAAATGCTTTTGTGTTCTGGGCAAGCTCATAGTTATCAAAAACATAATTCCAATGAGAGCACTTCCAACCCTACTTCCAAATAGAAAGACTTTGAAGGGTCCTGGTATAGCTGCATCCTCTTTGGCTTTGTCTAGCCGTGAAAATATCAGTCGTTGAATAAATCCCGATACACGAAGTAACATAAATCTGTAAATTTAAGATCCAACCGTATTGCCAAAAATTTGAATACTAAATTTTATAGTAGCTATTACATGCAATATAATTTATCAAACTGTCGTTTATACCTGACGGAAGTTACTTGTTTTTAATATGTACTTCTTGAGTTTTTCACTATAATCAACGTTAAAAGGAACAATATAAAGACCGTAAGTAAGTTTTAAGAAACTTTTCAAATAAAGCTCGCAGTTGTCTGGAAACGGAGATGTTAAACACAATCTTCTTTTGTTCCATTTCTGCTCCATAACGTTATTTATGACCAAACGAGGTACATACGAAAAACGCCCGGCACCAACACAGAAGAATTAACACAATCGGCGCATTGCAAATACTTTGAGAAGGTTCAAGGTTTTCAACATGTGCTATTCTATTATTTTGTAATCGTTGTGATAAACATGTGATTGTGTGTTGAATCAATGAACATCCAGAAGAAAACAAGTTCGTTATTGAATGCAAAAACCCAGTATCCTTTAAAATCTTGTCATTGTTTGGATTCTTAAATTGAACGTAATCAATTACATTTAAAATTTCAATTGAATAAATTGACGTTATGAATATTTGCATAGCTCTAGATCCACCCAATTATTACCAGAAAGTAAATACACCTTTGAATTCAACTTGATGTTTCGAGGCAAATGGTACTTTCCATAGACTGAAAAGTATATTAGTTGAAGCAAAGAGTGTGTAAAGGGTAGTACAACATTCGTTTCCTATTCATAAAACATAGATTTTAATTCCCCAATTGAGTGTTAGGGCTAAAGCTTTTAAATTTTCGTTAAATTCAAACATTACGACTAATCAAAACTTACAATTTATTAATTTATTATAAAGCTATTATCCGAAGCACATAATTCATTGTAATTAGTAAATACTTACCTTACCAAAAAGATTAGAAATATTGAATTAATTTGTCGAAGAAATTCTTGCCAAATGAATTTGAAGGTGGATATGTTTTTTTCCTTTGATCGTATCAGAAATCGTGATATAGTAGCGTAAATTGAAACAAAGCGTTCTCTGTTTTAACTTCAAATTCTTGGAGCAGGTAACCGTATAAAATGATGCAATTATTTTGTCGAACAAATGGAAAAGCTGCACAAAAAACGTGTACAAAATGAGGACCCAATTATTTTTTGTAAACTGTATTTTATAATCGTTCTCTCAAACCCAACTGACAATGAGTTGAAAATTTTAAGGGAGCTGTAAAAATAAATACTGTCTAATGATATTGTCAATGCTTCATTCCGCACTTTTATGCGGGAAGTTCTAGAATACTAAATTGAAACAATGATAGCTACATTATCTTATAAGTGTCATTTTTTGCAGAGTGTGAATGATTAAATCTTGCTTCAACCAAGTGAACTAACCCAGTAAGGAACACTTCCACCTCATAAGGTTTTTATATCTATTGTGTGGACGAGAAATGGTTTGTGAATGAAAAGGTAGACATCTTTTGCTTGTCCCTGTTCCCAGTCTTTACAACAAGCTCATTGCCCTTGATGCCAGTGCATGACGAATGTTGAGTAAGAACGTTGAAATTTAAGGTAACGATCGTTAAGTACGATGTATTTATATGAATTTACAGATTGTAAAATCTTTATGCCTAAAACGTTGCACGACTCCGTATGTAAGCCATTTTACGTTGTGTGGAATTAAAATTCATAAAAAATGTTTAAAAAATGAGAACGAAATCCATCTGAGTAACGGAGTAAAGAGGAAAACAATTTGAATGAGAAATAGGAAGGACAGAAGAGCAATGCATTTAATTTTGTGATATTTCATGGTATGCATAGATTATATAATAAATTATCGTTGGTTCAGATCAGACTAGCAAAAAGTAAATTTGGAATTACTGAATTATCATCTTAAACATCCAATTAAACAAAATAGCCCAATACAGAAATCTATCAAACATAAACATCATTATTATTTCTACCAATTTTCTTAAATGTCAAACTTATTAGGTTGTTGAGCTTCGCATTTGAAATATGATAATTGCGTAGGTAAGAATGCCACTGACTACCTGTAAACCAAAAATCAAAGAGTAAATTTCAACATCTTAAGGTGTAGAGCTTTGTCTTTTAAAATATCTTACCGAGCTCAAAAACCCATACGTAACCGAAAAGAATCTGCAGGACAATGCCAATGGCTCAGTTTGTAAGTGATTTTTTATCATTTCAAATTCCTATTTATTTTTTCAGCGTAGTCCTTTGCAATTATTTAGTGTGATAACATCAGCATTGTGGCATCAAAGAGACATTCCTCATACCATTTGATGAAGGCATGATTAACCTAGTAGGAAACGTTTTTAAGTCTTAGGAATATAAATCATATAATGGAATTCATCAGTTTTAATAAATACTTGTGAATTGAATTCTGCTGCTAAAATCCAGATTGACGTGTTCACTACAAAATAAAAGGAAATTGATTCTATTGATTCCGAAGTAACGGAACCGATTCCGAAAATGAGATCCGGAATTTGACAATAATAACATGTCACAATGATATGAAATGTTAAAATTTTCCACTCAAATGCATTGTTTATCGTTCCAAGTTTCTGCTTCAGGTTTCTATAAGTATGTGTTCCCTGAAAAGTCTATCAGTTTTAATAAGTTCTTACCAAAACATTTAAACGCACGTGCTATTTACCTTGTCAATATCAGTTCCACAGCTTAATATGTCGTCTCGAAAGTTCCTCCCTGCACCTACGAGACTAAACCCAAGCACCAAAAGGAGGCAGTGAATAACAAACCAAATAGAAAACGAATGAAGGACAAACGCACTGGATAAAAACTTCATCAGTTCTGAGTAAACTACAGATTTCAACACTGTGTACGTCGAATTATGTACACCTTCATTTTTTGATATCAATGGATGTATCGGAATGTTTTGATGCTGTCCGGTAGGTCACAAAACTGTGTAACCGAAGGCAGTAACTGTAACAAGCCAGGCCTAAAGAATATACAAAGCTTTAGTTTAATTCCATACGTTCTCCCGTATTTCCTTGCAAAATACACTTTGGCTCTTACCAATTCTTAATCCGATTTGTGTTCTGTGTTTGGATCTCGGTTGCTTTCAAAACTTTCAAAACAGTAGTACGCCGGACCCATACAAGCCAAAAATAGAGCATAATAAATGCTAGTGAGCCAGAATTGCTGAAAAAATAGAAGGCGTTGCTCACGAAGGATTGGTCCAATTGACGCAATGGCATAGTATACATTTGCTTCAGTCCGAGGAGTTGAAAGTAAGTTGCCATTATGTGGAAGGTTGCACAAATTACCTAAGATTCAATTATATTCTAAATATTTCTAAAAATATATTTATAGTAAAATAGAAGCAAGGATAAAAAAACTTCACAGCTTACTTACACTCTGTGCCTTGAAAGTCTGCAGGTAATAGTCTGCAGTTATGAAATTATATTTAACCCGAAAGGGACTCATGAACAAATAAAAACAAGAGTTAAAAAATATTTGGAGTAAAGAAAAGGGTGCTTTAGAAATTGTGGTCATGCTTTCGAGCTTTAAATCTTGCATGTTTTACAAGTAAGGTTTTAAATCGTTCCTTTAATAGAATAAAAGTTTTAAAAGGAAAGGGCAGCTGTTTCTGACAATGATTTTGAGCTGCAAAACTTAGGAAATTCTACTACTGACTTGTGAACTAACTTCGCTGAAGTTTAACATATTAATAGTTTATTGATTTTCCGTAAATAATTAAATTGATTTATTGGTTGGGTGGGTCAAGCAAAACCAGTTACTAAATTGACTTTTCAGAGAAACTTAATTTGTTTCATTTTTATTTTTTAAGGTGGCTTATAAAATATGAAACCTCAAAGAACCAAAACAGGCCGGTTGTTGCATGAATGCACAGCAAACTATGTAAAAACGGTTTCGCATTTGAAATATAATATATACGTACTTCAGGATGGCATTGAGCATCTGTAAAATTAAACAAGTATTACAACGAAGAGTCCATAATGTAATGAAATCCGTAAGCCCAGGTAGGAACGAAGCTAAGGACGAACGATATTTCTAAACTTTTGTAATGAGACTTTATAAGCAGCAGAGATTTTGAATAGAGAATTAATAAAGCACATTTCATAGCGTTTCATAAAATAAAATATCATGAAAATAGTTGAAAAGAAAAAGCTGTGTTATTAGCTGCCGTTTTATGGCTATCAGTTTCAAATTTTCAATTGTTTTTTCAGTGCAGTCTGCCTTAAGCGACTGCGATTCCTGTTGGATTATTCCTCATACCATTTAAGCTTGCTAATAACATTGTTTTTTATATAAAAGCATAAATTATTTGATGACATTCCTAATATTTAATAGTACTTGAATTCAATTTACTGCAAAAAAAAGTAATTTCAAGTCATTTAGCAGTGGTCATGATAACGACTAAGGCTAGAAAATAACATTACAAATCATTCCAAACAGTTAAATTTTGTTTTTTCGTCGCTCCAGATTCAAGGAGCAACAACAGATAGACCAGTGGACTTGTACGTGTGTTGCAATGAGGAACTCAATGGAACAGAAAGGCGCTTGATTCGAACCGTAAACTCCAGTCTACTTTGCAAACTCAGAATACATACTTGCATCCCTGCCTGTTGGACAAACAAACGAAAACGATTTGAGAATACGTGTTCTTTCTTGTCCTGTCCTGATGGATGAGTTTAAAATGCGCGTAAATCAGATTGCAGAGAGTCAAATATCAATTATTCTGAAAGAGAGGAAAACTTGTGTATTTCTTGATTGTTTTCTTATCTCAACTGGTGCTAGATCCTTGATCTTGGATTCAATGTTCGAACTACTAGCTAATTAACTATGGCCGAAGTGTGAGCCATTTTAATGATTTTGAGTTGCAACTGGTTTAAAATCAATATTAAAAATTAAAGTAGATTGTCGATTCTTATACTTGTACAAATCTGGAGTTTCAGGAATTACTAACTGATAACTGACTGGCAAATTAAACCGCAGTGGACGTGAAGCAGCATGACTACAAACGCTGACATTAACAAAAAGAAGACTAGGGTGGAAGGGGCTTCTTCACCAGATCCTTTTGATTGCTCCAACCCGATGTTGAATAAAGTGGTATGATAAACTAAGTTTAAATTTAATAAAAACAAAATATGATGTGTAACAATAACTGCGTGTTTTAATTAATTGTTTAATTACAGGTGCTTCAACTGATTTTCGAGTACGCTTCAGTTGAGGAGATCAAGACGTATCGGCTGGTGTGCCGGAGGTGGTGGAAGGCGTCTCTTTCTCGGTGGCGCTCCAGCGTCTGGGTGAAGCTTGTTGACAACAAAAACAGGTCGGATGGCTTCGATAACTACCTGGATATGATAAATGAAAGCTCGACAAGTGACCCACTTCGATTCGGAAGACATCCTCACAGGAAGTACAAACTTAACGAGCGGAAACTTGACGTAGTTGATGGTCGGAAGCTGGAATTCTGGAGAAGGTGTGGACCAAGTATTACCCATTTGGAGATTTCAGTCTCACACTTCCATTCTGTTCGACGCTTTGAAGCCATTCTTTTCCCATTCGTACCCAACCTTGAGTTTTTGCACTTGAAAAGAAACACGTTTGCAATGTTCGGTTTGCTGGTAGTCGAGAACGATTTTGTAGGTGCAGGTCCTTGGTCGAAGGGCAGCGTTTTGAAGGAGTTACAACTAACAGGGTTTTTTACAAGCTACCAAAGAAAAGTCCCTTGGCTTCGGCTTTTTGAGCAGTACCTTAAGATCGAGACTTTAACCATTGCTAATTACGATTTACCGCCCGAGTCTTACTCTCCTTCGTCAGAACTACACGACATTCTGAATGCAATGATAGCCCTTTCTCAGGAGCATGGAACTACATGGAAGATTCAGAAGCTGGACCTTCTTTTGATGTAAGCAGACAATCATGATTTAATAGTAGGATTAGTTTTTAATTTGTTACCACATCTGTGAATTTTCTTTATTTGAAGGGGTAACCTACGTCGCAGTGTTGTTGCATGTCATCACTCGCACCTCTTCCGGCAGCTCCAACTCCCACTCACCACTGTCTGCCTCCATGTACACTCCGGAACATGTCCGGGGGCACTCAAATGTATACTGGAGACTTGTTCTAACACGCTTCGAAAGCTGGTTGTGTACCGTTCTGAATCAATTGGGGAGAACGAGCAGGAAATCATGCAAAGTTTCCCGTATGGGGTCCAACTAGATACGCTCTCCGAATTATGGTTGTCCGGCAATCTGCTCTGTCAGAATTTGAACTTTTTCCCGTTCACTCCAAATTTAACTAGCCTCATTCTTGCACAGGATATTGGTATGATTATGAAAAACTGTTTACAGCCTTCATTTAACTCTCCTTTTTCTGCCTTTCCTTTCTTATAAAATATTATTTGAATCAATAGGAAATAGTCTACTTGCCGCTGGATCTCGTGTTTCCGGAGATGAAACTTGGAAACGCTTTACAAATATGCTGCCAAAATGTGCAAGAATTGGACACCGTCGGGCTGGTGAAGGAAATGAGGTTGATGGCTTCCCCTTGTCCGTTATCGATGACACTAACTTTTCCCGACTGGAGAACGTCAGTTATCCTAAATTGAAGGAGTTCATTCTGAGTGGAGTCTGGGAAAAACGCTACGGTGCTAACAAAGTTGCTGCCTTAGCAAAACTGATGCCAAATCTAAAAACGCTTATGTTGGGATTGGGAAATGACGGGTTTCGAGTTGCTTGTGAGGGATGGAAGGAACTTGAGGTGCTCATTATTCAACCCTACCGTGTGGATCAGTTTGGATTGACGGGCATCATTCCTCGTCTAAATCATCGATTTCCGAATCTGACAGACTTAGCCAGTATGTTTTCAATTTTTACCAATATATAACTATTCCGTTAATGATAATAATTTAAGGAAGTTTTGTTTCCCCCTACTTTATTTAGAATTACGTTACTTTGGCATGGGTTTCGGGTCTCGGGGAAGTAGATACAAAAGGACTTTGACTGATGAGTCGGTGCTTAAGGCAATCTTTCCCTTGACGAATCTGCAGGGCATTACTGCATGTTATGACAAACATAAGGTAGAAAATTTATATTTTCCTCTGTAAACTAAATTTGCGTTTCGAGTCAATAATTTTTTCTTGCCACTACTCTTCACTTAGATGAGCGCGAATGTTCGAGATGAGTTGCTGTCAAAGTTTCCACACTCCAGAATCCATAACAGAAAAGACGATGTTTGGGAGTGGCCATTTCTCAAACGTAGACAGTGAAACTAATGAAGAATGAAAATTGATGTACATATTGCCGATATGAGAGAAAGCGACATGTATTTGGTTGAAGGAACGCATGATATCACATTTCCTGAAACGTTAACTTACAAGAAGAGGAGAACAGACATATTGAATTTGAATTAATTTTACAAAACTTATTTAATGAACTAAACTGTAAGTAATCGCAACGAGTTTGTTGAAAATAACAAAAAAAATAAACACGATTTTTTCTACAGAAATGCGACTTTTGTTAAGCAGTACTTCTAGGCCCTTGCGCATTAGCATAAGTATACAGCAAAATCACCTCAACTCAAAAGTGTTCTCAAAGTTGCATAAAAATACTCACAATATTTTAATATTAATAAAAACAATTAGAAGACTAGACAGGAAACATGTCAATATTCTCATGTCCGGAGAGTAATTTCGTAATTTTCGATCTAAGATTTCCTAACTGTAATTTAAATACCAATTATACAAAAAGTCAACCTACGTTTTCCTCCTACATGCTTTAATTTGGAACAGTGGAACATAAAAAGGGTGGAGTTCGAAAGTCCAGATTTTGTTATTCCGCTCTCAACTAATGACAACCTATCTCCTGCTAATTAAAATTAAACTTGGGTATATTCAACTTAATTATTTGTGCGTGATAATTATATGGGCGAAGTTCTATTAGTGCGATAGTATCTCAAAATTGCTCTAGCTATCAAATATTAAACATTTGATCAACTAATATCTGATGGAAATGTATGTATAAGAAATTGGTAGTAAGAAGGTAGTAAGAAATTTAAACAAACATTCCTCGTCAAGCACGAGCTCAACTTGAATTTTAAAATGCTGTCCGAAAATTTGGAATTGTTTAAGAAGTATTGTGCTCTTGCAAACCAACTACAAGGACTTGTGTTTGAATGGGATTCCGTCAAAAATGGAGTTGAAATGATAAGAAATGAGAAACGGAGCAGAATACTACTCCTGAAGTGGGTCATGCACGCTCTGTTCACACTTTCAGTCATCCTCCAAGTCTGGTTTTCGGAGCCGCTTGAAAAAGGAAAGTTTGATGCAAACTCCGTGACGAGAACGGCTTGCAATGGCTTTGCAATAATGGTTTTGCTTCAGTTCTCAGCCCATTTGGATCTCTGCAGAAGGAGCGCCACTGAGCTGGTCAGCTACATCAACGCACACTTGGAGTGCATTCGGGTGTTCAGAAATCGAATGGAATTCAAGAGGACTATCATTGAGAGGCTAAACATCTTGTTCGCTGTCGTTCTCTATTGGACTGCCATTGTCACGCCATTCCTCTTCATCTTTGGCATTCATTGGAGTTCTCCTTGCAGAGCCTCATTGGTTGGCTACTGGATGTTGAATGAATGTTCGGAATATAAACTCCCAACTACCTCATTCCTTCCTCAATTTAAGAAAGTAATGATCTTTTTGGTAAACGTCTACTTCTGGGCATTCGGGATAAGAGGAACCTGCTTTGTTGTCGGTGGAATTCAGATATTGTGTCAGATGACCATGAGGGACTACCTACGGACTTTCTGGAAAAGGTGTATGGGAAGCAAGATTTTGTACAGGGTGGCTCCAATGTACAGACAGATTCAACTGATGGGAACTCTAAACAATGTTATCCAGCAAGGACAATGATGGCTTGTTTAATGACGATGGGAGTGGTGATCCAGTCCCTGAGCATATTCACGTTGGTTAGGCTGCCCTGGAGAAGTAATAACGTAATCCCACTTGGAATATACACTCTCATGCTCGTTGATTGCTGCCTGGCTATAATTGTCTGCTTTGGAGGAATGGTCAACATTCATACGGACTCTGGGAAAATATTGGAAAGCTCAACTGGCAATATTTTACTTGGTTTGTGAATGCCCCACGAAGAAGTAACAGAATGGAAGTGAGGTGGCTTGGAAGATTTCTTAAGAGTTGTTCCCCAATAAAGGTCAAGGTTTGGGGCTCTAACTTTTTGGAAAGAACAACTCCACTAAACTGCATGGACTTTTCCATTGGGCTCACGGTTCAACTGCTCCTTGTCAACAGATAAATATGTTTAACAAAGCGGTACAACAAACTTAAAAGAAATCATACTTACTATTAATATTTGTAGTATATTAAGACCATGTTAAATTAAGAAATTCTCATATTTCCCCAAGTTAGTACACACATCCATTTATAAAACATGCTCGATTAAAATTACTTACATGTAGTTATAGCCGTTACATTGTCTAAACTTTCTCTCATTTGTGAGATAGGCCAATAAAATTTATTATCATTTGGAAAATATTTTATTGACAATCGTCTAGCCTGTGTGCGTAATATTGAGTTGTTCATTCAATAAAAATACACATTTTTATAGTGTTATCTGACTGCAGCCAAACTTTGTATGAGTATGTTTGGCCCACAAATGGAGCATTTTAAGCTGTTCTGTAATTACATAACTTACATATTGTGACGGTTTCCTACACATTACATATCGTCCATGATGTATCACACCCAGATATATGAAATGTATGTGCTAGTATCAATCCGACACTTGAAATGGATGTGCTACAGTGGCGGAAAAGTAGGGGGTGCTGGGGTGCAACGCACCCGGCACGGGGGCCCAAGAGGGTTCAGGGGGCCTTTGGGGTCTGGGTCGACAAAACGTATAATTAATACTAGTGATGAAGTCAGCTAGAAACAATAAATTCAATTTCTGAAATCCTAATACATACAGTATCTCAGCTTAACCGGTGAAAGTTATTCGTTACAATACATTATATATGAAAAAAGTCTTCGCGTATTAAAAAAACCTATTTTCTTTGAGATTCTGATTTGAAAGTCTATGCAGTTTCTCAGATCATCGCGAATAAGAAAATCTGTTTTTGTTGCAAATCCAGTATATATTTAGTGTATTTTTAAACCTTTCTTGCGCTGCGCATTTGAACAACTGACGGTATTTGAAATGTGCCCAACATTACGGCAAGTCCCGAAGTTCACGTAGACAACGGTTTTAGAATATTCTAGCTTTAAAATTTTTTCATTTCACAGAAAATTTACTAGGTCGGCAAATTTTTCCACCGGATAGGAAAATTCTGACACGATAAAAAATTCTGCAATTGTACAATATTCAGAAAGTTGACGGGTTTTAATGTAGTCAAGTCAAACACTATGTTCTACTAATCAGGGACCAGTAGACTGGCTGAAGACGTTTAGCTGATTAGCTAGTGAGCATGTCCACTGCCTGTAGGGGCTGGTAGTTAATAATACGGAAAATTTTACATACGTTCATACTACATGTTTATTGAGTTACATTTTGACTTTACTCTATTATAGAGGTTTAGAGCAAAATAGTTAATATAATTCGAAAAAGCGTATTCACGCTGTGTAGAAACCTAGCTATCAACCTTTTAAGCACTTAAATGCATATTTTTGTAAAACTCAGACATGTGTTGTCTGTCTGATTTACGTAGCAGGGTCTTCTGACGGTAGCACGATTTGGTTACCTAGTTGAAACCGCTGAAATTTTTGTTTCATATCCCCAACTAAAACTTAACTAACATTCATTTTAGGTCTAAAAATGCCTGTGCTTTCTAATCCTTATTGTATATCAGGCTTGACCTTGAGCTATTTCGAGCTCAGTTTAGTTTAGTTTAGTTTCCTAACCAGGAATCTTATCAAAACTGTTGTGGTTTAAAATATTTGTCAAGTTCCATAGTAGCAAGTAAGCGTACTGGCAAGTTTCCGTACTGCAAAAAGACATACTGGCAAAAGTCCATACTGCAAAAGTACCATACTGGCAAGCACCTAGACCCGAAGTACCTAGTGATAAATTGTGTATATTTATGGGTAAACAGTTTGTTTTTCAGAAAATGCAAGAAAACTATAAAGGAATAGTCTACTAACCTAAGCTTTTTTCTTCTAAAACTGTTTACCATACAAATATAGCACAATTTAATCCACTAGGTACTTCGGTCTAGGCGCTCTGCCAGTTATGGTACCTTTGTGCCATATGGACTTTTGCCAGTATGCTCTTTTTCCAGTACGGAAACTTGCCAGTACGCTTACTTGCTACTATGGAACTTGACAAATATTTTAAACCACAACAGTTTTGATAGATCCTGCGTTAGGAAAACTAAACTAAACTAAACTTGAGCTCGAAATAGCTCAAGGTCAAGCCTGATATACAATAAGGATTAGAAAGCACAGGCATTTTAGACCTAAATGAATGTTAGTTAAGTTTTAGTGGGGATATGAAACAAAAAATTCAGCGCGTTTCAACTAGTAACCAAATCGTGCTACCGTCAGAAGACCCTGCTACGTAAAATCAGACAGACAAACACATGTCTGAGTTTTACAAAAATATGCATTTAAGTGCTTAAAAGCGTTGATAGCTAGTTTCTACACAGCGTGAATAACGCTTTTCGAATTATATTAACTATTTTGCTCTAAACCTCTATAATAGAGTAAAGTCAAAATGTAACTCAATAAACATGTAGTATGAACGTATGTAAAAATTTTCCGTATTATTAAACTACCAGCCCCCTACAGGCCAGTGGACATGCTCACTAGCTAATCAGCTAAACGTCTTCAGCCAGTCTACTGGTCCCTGATTTAGTAGAACATAGTGTTTGACTTGACTACATTAAAACCCGTCAACTTTCTGAATATTGTACAGTTGCAGAATTTTTTATCGTGTAGAATCTTTCTATCCGGTGGAAAGATTTGCCAACCTAGTAAAATTTTCTGTGAAATGAAGAAATTTTAAAGCTAGAATATTCTAAAACCGTTGTCTACGTGAACTACGGGACTTGCCGTAATGTTGGGCACATTTCAAATACCGTCAGTTGTTCAAATGCGCAAGCGCAAGAAAGGTTTAAAAAATACACTAAATATATACTGGATTGCAACAAAAACAGATTGTCTTATTCGCGATGATCTGAGAAACTGCATAGACTTTCAAATCAGAATCTCAAAGAAAATAGGTTTTTTAATAAGCAAAGACTTTTACATTTTTCATATTTAATGTATTGTAACGAATAACTTTCACCGGTTAAGCTGAGATACTGTATGTATTAGGATTTCAGAAATTGAATTTATTGTTTTCTAGCTGACTTCATCACTAGTATTAATTATACGTTTTGTCGACCCAGACCCCAAAGCCCCCTGAACCCGTCTTGGGCCCCCGTGCCGGGCAAGTGCGTTGACACCCCAGCACCCCCTACTTTTCCTCCACGTGCGCCACATCATTTCCAAGTGTCGGATTGATACTAAGCACATACATTTCATATATCTGGCGGTTGATACATCATGGACGATATGTAATGTGTAGGAAAACCGTCACAATATGTAAGTTATGTAATTACAAACAGCTTAAAATGCTCCATTTTGTGCCCAAACATACTCATACAAAGTTTGGCCTGCAGTCAGATAACACTATAAAAATGTGTATTTTTATTGAATCGAACAACTCAATATTACGCACACAGGCCTAGACGATTGTCAATAAAATATTTCCCAAAATGATAATAAATTTTTATTGCGCCTGTCTCACAAATGAGAGAAAGTTTAGACAATGTAACGGCTATAACTACATGTAAGTAATTTTAATCGAGCATGTTTTATAAATGGATAGTGTGTACTAACTTGGGGGAATATGAGACTTTCTTAATTTAACATTGTCTTAATATACTACAATATTAATATGTAAGTATGATTTCGTTTAAGTTTGTTGTATGTACCGCTTTGTTAAACATGTCCGATTTATCTGTTGACAAGGAGCGCAGTTGAACCGTGAGCCCAATGGAAAAGTCCATGCAGTTTAGTGGAGTTGTTCTTCCAAAAAGTTAGACGCCCCAAACTTGACCTTTATTGGGAACAACTCTTAAGAAATCTTCCCAAGCCACCTCACTTCCATTCTGTTACTTCTTCGTGGGGCATTCACAAACCAAGTAAAATATTGCAGTTGAGCTTTCCCAATTATTTTCCCAGAGTCCGTATGAATGTTGACCATTCCTCCAAAGCAGACAATTATAGCCAGCAGCAATCAACGAGCATGAGAGTGTAGATTCCAAGAGGATTAGTTATTACTCTCCAGGGCAGCCTAACCAACGTGAATATGCTCAGGGACTGGATCACCACTCCCATCGTCATTAAACAAGCCATCATTGTCCTCTGCTGGATAACATTGTTTAGGTTCCCATCAGTTGATCTGTCTGTACATTGGAGCCACCCTGTACAAAATCTTGCTTCCCATACACCTTTTCCAGAAAGCCTTAGGTAGTCCCTCATCGTCATCTGACACAATATCTGAATTCCACCGACTAACAAAGCAGGTTCCTCTTATCCCGAATGCCAGAAGTAGACGTTTACCAAAAAGATCATTACTTTCTTAAGTTGAGGAAGGAATGAGTAGTTGAAGTTTAATTCCGAACATTCATTCAACATCCAGTAGCCAACCAAGAGCTCTGCAAGGAGAACTCCAGTGAATGCCAAAGATGAAGGAATGGCGTGACAATGGCAGTCCAATAGAGAACGACAGCGAAAAGATGTTTAGCCTCTCAATGATAGTTCTCTTGAATTCCATTCGATTTCTGAACACCGAATGCACTCCAAGTGTGCGTTGATGTAGCTGACCAGCTCAGTGGCGCTCCTTCTGCAGAGATCCAAATGGGCCTGAGAACTGAAAGCAAAACCATTATTGCAAAGCCATTGCAAGCCGTTCTCGTCACGGAGTTTGCATCAAATTTCCTTTTTCAAGCGGCTCCGAAAACCAGACTTGTAGAATGACTGAAAGTGTGAACAGAGCGTGCATGACCCATTCAAAAGGAGCTCTGCTCCGTTTCTCATTTTTATCATTTCAACTCCATTTTTGACGGAATCCCATTCAAACACAAGTCCTTGTAGGTGTTTGCAAGAGCCACAATACTTCTAAACAATTCCAATTTCGGACAGCATTTTAAA
>LJIJ01003482.1:0-18885 GCA_001718145.1 Orchesella cincta | reverse complement strand
AATCCTCCTACTCTGTTCTCGTTAAGCACGACGGTCTAATGGCAAGGTCTAAGGCCGCCATTGTTGTGTTAGATATCGAATTTTATTGGCAGTTTCGAAATGTCTAATTACACAAAACTTCGACCAGCGTAAAAATTATGAGTTTTATGTCTGATTTCATCTTTGCAAAATTGCAATATCCCGTTGTTCAAAATTCGTGTGTATAATATTATAATTGATGCACTCCGCAAAATACACTATGGATGCCTCTAAAAAATTTTAAGCTTTAAAAAATAAATTAATCATGGCTTTTCATTTGCATTTCAATCCAATTAGCAGTGTAGCGGTTTGAGAAACAATGACAAGGCAAAAACAGCTTGAGTGTCATCCAATAAAAAACCTTTTATTTTTTCACCTACATCTATACTTTGACATGTTTAAATATGGAGAATCCAGAGCAAACGCAGTATTACGCCATTAAAAACGGTCGACGGATCCGTTCAAGAGAAAAGTAAAGAACCTAAAAATTTCTTGATCAGTCAGTCCATCGTCCATCCTGCATTTGCTTCTGCATGATTTCATTCCATTCCATCCTGCATTTAGTTAGAGGAACGACAGCAATAAAAATTGTCCCCACGAATACTTTACTTTACTTGCCATACAAGCAAAACATGTTTTAACTTTTGTGTAATTCAACTCAGAAGCAGTTACTTAGTCACTTGGATCCGATATAACAACCCTCGTATATCTTTCTCTTTTCTATACTCATTCAAAGCAAAGGTTCAGTTTGACCTTTTCCATTCCATCTTTTATACAAAAGACAACCTGCTCTTACTCTCTGGGGACTACAGCAAAACAAGCCAATACTCTGCGTCGCTCAAAGCCCGCGATCGCTCTGAATTAACTAGCACATTTAAACTTCTTGTGCATATTGTTGGACTAAACGGGAGAGAGTGCTTGAGCGATCTTTCCCATTTTCTTACGCACTGGTCACATTGGCAGGGACTTGCTCAACTGTCTGCATCGCCCATTGCAATGTCGAGTCGAACTGCATCCATGGCTATTGCTTAGCTTCCCTCTTTTCTGTCCAAATAATTCTCACCGTCTTCCATGGAGTATCCGGGACTTACGAGGAGAAGAAGAAAAATCGACCAAAAAGTAATACAGGAACCTGCCCGACACACAATTTGGTGGTGTTCCATTGGAATGTAGAATGTGATTGCTTTCCTTAATAGCAGGAACTATGTTACACCATCATCATGATCATCATCGTGGGTATACGAAGTTGAGAGAGAAATTGTTTGCTTAGGCCAAGCTCAGCTCTCACTCTGTATAAATACATGAGGGTACTTTTCATTTGTTTTTTGTGATATTTCTCTTCTTACATGGTGCTCATTGCCATATAAACGTTACTTGTTGGAGAAGAGTAAAAGAGGAAATGCCAAAACCAAGAGAAAATTTACTCTGAAAAAACTTTAGAAAAAAGAAACCGGAGCGGGAGGTCGTGTCTTTCCTTCTACATAGTTTTTTATTTCTTGGGGTCCGATAAATAATTGCCTTGGCGGTCCTCGCTCTCTCTTTTTGATTGCGAGTCTGTATATGACCCGACGCAGACCGAGAAAGAATACTTATTTGTACGAGCATAAGCAGAATGACTGTTGTGTTAGTTGTTACTACAATTTTTTCTCAACACAATTTCTCTAAGGTCCGTTTGTAAGTTCTGGAGTTTTTTCATATAGGGTAGGCGTGATATGCTGTGTTTTACTACTAAATATGTGCAGTTGTGAATGGCTTTTCCTTTCGTTTCAGAATTCCTGTTTCGAATGTTTTTTTTTTTAATTTGTTTTGTTTAAACGAAGCCCCTTGACGAAGTGCTAACTGTAGGTCTAGCTGGACGCTGCTTTGGAATACGGAGTTTATTTAGATAGTTTTCAAAGATGTTCCTTTTATGTGTGTTTCACTTTGCTTAATAGCTAAGAGATGGACGCCTCGCTTGACTAAAACAGGGAGCACCATTAAAATGTGGGAATACCCTCTGTGGCATTTTTATCTCTCATTTCATTCCAAAACCAACTAACTCGGACTATATTTCTCCTATTCTGTTTTCCTCTTCTCTTCGTTCTTCAATTCATTATTATTATTACTGTCTTGGTTCAAATTGTACATGCCCATAGATTATATTTAGGGATTTGGTACATGGCACATTTACTACAGAATGGGAAAGGTCTTGTGTCTCTGTAGTGAAAAAACTCGAGTTTTTTGTAATCTCATGCGCTAACCACCGAGTAATGTAACAGACATGACATTTAGCTGCTGTTTTTGAACTTTTCTCTGTGGAAAAAAGAAACACTGACAAACATTTATGTTTTCATGAATTTCTTCTTCTAAACTGTCAAAGGACCAAACCGTTTCTCGGAGCTTTGGCTCTGGTGTGGGATTCTTTAACTTAAAGCTGACGATTACAAAAGAAGGGGTATCATCCGAGATGAAAGGAAGGTAGCAATGACTGAAGACGAGGATGAGTGAGAGAGTCCATCTACCACCATATCACACCGAGTCCTTTTCCTTTCTTTTCATTACTCATTGTCATCTATCATTAAGGATTATGAGGGTTACCTTATACAATTTCTCCTTTTGTGGACTAGTCTCCTTTTCTTTTTTCTCGTGAGTCGATCACATTTACATTTCGTTATGCCTCGACTTTATATTCCTCTTTGGCAAAAAGTACAACATGAAAGACACACCAAAGTTTTAAAGATTAGGAAAATCACCAGTACTGCTCGACAGGTTAGGGTTGTATTTTCATCAATAGCCTAAATAGTATACATAATCGTTTCGGTCTTTTTTGCTCGGGAATGTCGTCTTGACTCCCAGAGTGCAATTTCCTTTTTTTTTGATATTTTGATTTACCGTCCTCATACAACACTTAAACTCTCGCAGCTCTGACTTTCTAATTTTTTCCTTGCATTGTTGGTAAATGAGTAATCGTTGGCAAGCCGTCCCTTCCATTTCATTTTGGGTATAAACCCGTAAATGTCATGCTAATAGAGTCGGAATCAATAAAAACTTTTGCCTATTCGGTTACAGATTTTTAAAAGTCCCAAACTTTTTGTTCATTTACCAACATCCTAATCTATCTTATCTTTTGTAATTTGAAGACTTTTTACCGACCACTTAGTGAACACACTTTTTTCTCATTCCTACTTTCCTTACTACTTTGTTTTTTACCACTTAACTCTGCTCCCTTTCAACAACTTTGTGCAATATATATTACGTGTTGAGCAAGCATCCCTTTGCAATCGGTAAGGAAGAAATGGATACATGTATGTATATAATTTTGCAATAATAGTGCAAGTATATTTTTACTGGGGTTGACTATTAAAAAACTTTTATCTCTCTTGGAAAGAAAAGAAGATAAAATGAGAGCAAAAAGCTTTCAGCCCTGTTTCATCTACAAACAATTCCACAAAGAACCTAAAGTGTGGTTATTTTTCATTCTTTTCGTTCCAAGGAGATAAAAGTTTTTTATGTCAGAACCCCAGTTAAAAATCAGTAAACAATTTACTGTGCACCTTATTTATTGCAGAATATATACATAACTGGTGATTCCATTTCTTCGCTTACGAATTGCAAAGGGATGCTTTGCTCAACCACGTAATATTATATTGCACAAAGTTGTTGAAAGGGAGCAGAGTTAAGTGGTAAAAAACAAAGTAGTAAGGAAGTAGGAATGAGAATAAATGTTGTTCACAAGTGGTGGTGGTAAAAGTCTTCAAATACAAAAGATAAGAATAGATTAGGATGTTGGGTAAATGAACAAAAAGTTTGGGACTTTTAAAAATCTGTAACCGAATACAAAAGTTTTATTGATTCCGGCTCTATTAGCATGACATTTACGGGTTTATACCCAAAATGAAATGGAAGGGACGCTCCGATTCTTTTACCAAACAAGTTTTTCAATTATATAAAAAGTTTTAAAGTCAGAGTCTGGGCAGCATGATTTTTTAGTGTTGTTAATTCTTTACTCAAAATATCAAAAAAAGGAAATTCACCTTTTATTCATTAAATTGCACATTCTCACAAAAAAGACGAAACGATTATGTATGTATATATTTAGGCTTTTATGAAATATACCCTAAACTGTCACGGTACTGGTGGTTTCCTAATCCTTTAAAACTTTGTGTGTCTTTTCATGTTGTATTTTTCGCCAAAGAGGAAATAAGTCGAGCATACAAAATGTACAATGGTGATCCTCACGAGGGAAAGAAAGAGATGTCCACAAAAGAGAGAATTGTAAAGGTACCCTCATAATCCTTAATGTGATGAGATGAGATGAAAAGAAAGGAAAAGGACTCGGATGATATGGTGGTAGATGGACCCTCTCACTCATCCTCGTCTTCAGTCATTGCTACCTTCCTTTCATCTCGGATGATACCTTCTTTTGTAATCGTCAGCTTTAAGTCAAAGAATCCCACAACCAGAGCCAAAGCTCCGAGAAACGGTTTGTCCTTTGACAGTTTAGAAGAAGAATTCATGAAAACAAAAATGTTTGTCAGTGTTTCTTTTTTCCACAGAGAAAAAGTACAAGTTCAAAAACAGCAGCAGCAGCAGCTAAATGTCATGTCTGTTACATTACTCGGTGGTTAGCGCATGAGATTACAAAAAAAAAACTCGATTTTTTTTCACGACAAGGACACAATACCTTTCCCATTCTGTAGTAAATGTGCCATGTACAAATCCCCGTAATATATATATGCATGTACAATTTGAACCAAGACAGTAATAATAATAATAATAATTGAAGAACGAAGGAGAGAGGAAAACAGAATAGGAGAAATATAGTCCGAGTTAGTTGGTTTGGAATGAAATGAGAGAAAAAATGCCACAGAGGGTCATTCCCACATTTAATGTGCTCCCTGTTTTATCAAGCGGAGCGTCCATCTCTTAGCTATAAGAGCAAATGAAACACACTATAAAGGAACATTTTTGAACAATCTTAAACATCTATTTTACTCCGTATTCCAAAGCAGCGTCCAGCTAGACCTACAGTTAGCACTTCGTCAAGGGGCTTCTGTTGTTAAAACAAAAACAAATACATTCGAAACAGGAAATTCTGAAACGAAGGAAAAGCCATTCACAACTGCACATATTTAGTTAGTAAAACACACTGCATATCACCCTTACCCTATATGAGAAAAACTCCAGAATTACAACGGGACCTTAGAGAAATTGTGTTGAGAAAAAATTGTAGTAACAACTAACACAACAGTCATTCTGCTTATTGCTCGTACAAATAAGTATTCTTTCTCGGTCTGGTCGGGTCATATACAGACTCGCAATCAGAAAAGAGAGAGCGAGGACCGCCAAGGCAATTATTTATCGGACCCCAAGAAATAAAAAACTATGTAGAAGGAAAAGACATCGCTCCCGCTTTCTTTTTTCTAAAAGTCTTTTCTTTCTTTGGTTTTGGCATTTCCTCTTTTACTCTTCTCCAACAGTAACGTTTATTATGGCAATGGCACCATGTACAAGAAGAGAAATATCACAAAAAACCAAATGAAAAGTACCCTCATGTATTTATACAGAGTGAGAGCTGAGCTTGGCCTAAGCAAACAATTTCTCTCTAGCTTCGTATGACGATCATGATGATGGTGTTGTAACATAGTTGCCTGCTATTAAGGAAAGCAATCACATTCTACATTCCAATGGGAACACCACCAGCTTGTGTGTCGGGCAGGTTCCTGTATTACTTTTTTGTCGATTTTTCTTCTCCTCCTCGCCCCATCCTTATATGAATGAGCGAGGTAAAGCTGAGAGTTCACTTGACTTTTAAGCAGATAAAATGGAAAGCTAAGCAATAGCCATGGATGCAGTCGACTCGACATTGCAATGGGCGATGAGACAGTTGAGCAAGTCCTGCCAATGTGACCAGTGCGTAGGAAAATGGGAAAGATTGCTCAAGCACTCTCTCCCGTTTAGTCCAACCATATGCACAAGAAGTTTAAATGTGCTAGTTAATTCAGAGCGATCGGCCGGGCTTTGGAGCGACCAGAGTTATTGCTTGTTTGCTGTAGTCAGAGAGTAAGAGCAGGTTTGTCTTTTTGTAAAAGATGGAATGGAAAAGTCAACTTGACTTTTGGCTTGAATGAGTATAGAAAAGAGAAAGATATACGAGGGTTGTTATATCGGATCCAAGTGACTAAGTAACTGCTTCTGAGTTGAATTACACAAAAGTTAAAACATGTTTTCCTTGTATGGCAAGTAAAGTAATGTATTCGTGGGGACAGTTTTTATTGCTGTCGTTCCGCTAACTAAATGCAGGATGAAATGGAATGAAATCATGCAGAAGCAAATGCAGGATGGACGATGGACTGACTGATCAAGAAATTTTTAGGTTCTTTACTTTTCTCTTGAACGAATCCGTCGACCGTTTTTAATGGCGTAATACTGCGTTTGCTCTGGATTCTCCATATTTAAACATGTTTGTCAAAGTATAGATGTAGGTGAAAAAATAAAAGGTTTTTTATTGGGTGACACTCAAGCTGTTTTTGCCTTGTCATTGTTTCTCAAACCGCTACACTGCTAATTGTATTTAAATGAAAACGAAAAGCCATGTTAAATTTATTTTTTAAAGCTTAATATTTTTAGAGGCATCCATAGTGTATTTTTCAGAGTGTATCAATTATAATATTAAACACACGAATTTTGAACAACGGGATATTCCAATTTTGCAAAGATGAAATCAGACATAAAACTCATAATTTTTACGTGGTCGAAGTTTTGTGTAATTATGACATTTCGAAACTGCAATAAATATTCTATATCTAACACCAACAATGGCGGCCTTAGACCTTGCATTAGACCGTCGTGCTTAAACGAACAGAGTAGGAGGATTTGTCTTCTTAATGGGAGAAAGAGGTGAAGGGAATTGGACGAGAACAAAAACATCAAATGAAAGGGAGATATGAAAGTCGACCCGGGTCTCTACGACTCGCTCCCTGGTCGATCCTGTTTTCTGGTTAGTGTCTCTTACTTGTATAAATTATAGTAGTACATATCATGTCCATAGTACATGTATACACTTGCTTGTGTCCCACCGCCAACACCAAAACAGGGTATTTTAATAGTTAGTGCCTCATACAGATATATGCATGCATGAACAGTACGAAGACCCCCACATACGCTTCCTCTAGTTAAGTCTTCATGTGTTCTGTGAAATTTATATTACATCACACGCATACACACTTGTACGTATGAAATATTTCCCCATCGACCAAAGCAAAATGGCTTCCAATTCATTTAGAAGACTGGAAGCACAGCTCCTCCACCCAAAATCCGGGTAGCTACAATTTTTCACTATTAAATATCATCAAGAAGACGACCATGTATAAATAGGGACAAAATGTCAGTGGAAAGTAAAAACTGATTGCATGAACTAAGCCTAAAACAGAGGGGTTCTTCGTCTTTATTCCACACATGTAAAAAGGCTGAAGTAATAATATGCGAGAGAAAAATCGATCTCATTGCATTTTTTGCTTTAACTAACTTTCCCTTATGCGCCTATATGAAAGTACGGGAATGAAAGGAGCACACTTTTAAAAGGGATATTTTTAACTACATTCACGTACATTACGCTACATGTGTGTGCATGCATATGAGCGGAAAGCGGGAGAGCTGATGAGAGTAAAAAGAAAGCCAAGAAGAAGCCAAGATCGTCATCATCATCGTGTTCATGTCTGATGATAAAAACATGTAAAACAGTATCTTCTCAGGGAAAGAAATGAGTGTGGTCTTATCTTCTTTTGGCTTCAAACACAAGACCAGAAGGGGAAGAAATAGACAGCCTTAACTAGTATTTACCGACTGACTTTTACAAGTATAACAAAATATCTCCACAGAAGAAGCACAAAGGCTTCATTTTCCTCACACACTCACATGTGTTGTTATAGCTCATTCTAAGTACATCGATCGGAAGTGATGTGCATGATGAGATGAGCATATGTGGGAATGAAGCTTATATTATGCTCTCGTTCCTTCTTGATTTTTTCCGAATGAAATTATACTTTTTTAGCCAAGGCGTGGTTCTTCAATTATTCGATCTCATTGAAGCGTTTTCTCTCTCTCTCCAGCTCATTTTAGACCCTCATCTTTATTTTTGGCTAGCACAATTGCTACCCCGATGCTTTCATCTTTTTTGTGCTCAATGAGAATTTTTCTCTCTTGTTCTCTATCTTGATGATGATGTGATGTGCTGCTGGAAGAAAGAAAATAAGGCAAGATTTTTTTTTGAATCATCAAGATATTTTTTTCTTACTTCATTCTCTCCATTTCTTCTCACATCATCATCATAATCATCATCAACAGCACCAGCAATAGAATGGAATCATAAGCAATATATTATTTCCATACGTGCACAATTCCGTATATGCAAAATAACATGGAAATCATATTATTCTTTCAGACACTCGGGCTTTGTTCAACTATATTTAAAAAGATGGTGCGATGCTGATGACGGTGAAAGGCGCTGATTGCATTGTGAATAGTAATATGAAAAAGTGTAGTTTGAAAGTCTTATTAATATGGAGCAGAAGAGAGAGTTTTCGGAAATTACTAAATATTCTAAACTGTCATGTGCATTCTTTCATTCGGTTTCTCGAAAGAAAAAATTATGAATGCTTTGGCGTAATAGGCATGTGTGTGGAGTTGAATGTGGTTTGATTTTTATTTCAAGAGCTTAAAACCTAAGTGGAGAGGAGGCTGAGAACAGGAAAAGTCATTGCAATAACCGTGTGATTTGATGCGAATATAATCAGTCGTGGAAAACTGATGATGATGCTGAGGTTTCGAATGTGATGAAAGATACGAAGATCAAGAAGAATTGATGAGAATCCAGCGGCTGTTCTGTTCATGATGTGTGATCTTACAGAAATATACTATTTTGATGTAGGTACTTCAACATCACATCATAAAGCCTATCAAAAGCGTCTACCGCCCGACGAAACTAAGTTTATTTTTCCTTCATAATTATTCTGGCTCTTTCTCCTCATTCTCAATGTGAACTTCTTTTCAATTGTCAGTAGAAATAAAGCAAAAAATGTAGGTTGAACATCCTTCGTGCTTTCGACGCAGCTCCATTTAATTAATTTTCATTCTCCCAAAAACAGATGAGAGAAGCAGAGAGTGAAGTGAAAAGTAAACAGAGTTCTATATGGTTTTTTGACCTGGGAAAATTAATGAATACGTACACTCACTTTATTTGACGAAACGACGAAAAATGAGTTGAAAACGTGAAATTATACGAGTTTTCACGACTATTATATGACTACAGACCTAAAACATTTCCCAAGTCTCCCTATTATTTCTAAGATTAAAATTCATCGATGCTTGATTCTAATGCTATATTTATTTAAGCACCCATTATTTTCTGTAGATAAATGTTTATTTAGCTTTCTGAAGCAAGAGCGAATGCATTGCATCCACCGCGTAGCCATGTTTGGATTCTTTGAAACAAGTGGTGATGATGAGGATGAGATCACATCCCAGCAAGTCGCAGTTGCCATCCGTATCCCTAAAACAAGCTATTCGGACTCTTTGATGAGGAGCAATTTGAATAATTGGATAATTGTAACAACTTCACAGAGACGATCTGAATCTTTTTAGTAGAAGGAAGTAGTAGGAAGAAAAAGAGTGAGTTTTGTGTCGTGTGGCAATCACAGGACAGGATATTATGCATCACAAAAGAAAGGGGAAGAGCCTTTCGGATGTAAGAACGAATTTTTATATGCAGATGAGCAAATTAAACAAGGGCTTGACTAAATACCATCCAAGTAGGAAGAGACCCTGCTGTTTTTATTACTTCTCATTATTTAACTGCGACGAATCAAATGCTAACAAGGAGAGATAGAAACGTGGAGCAATGCTATGTAAATACAAGAACACATCCTCATTTCAACTTGATGATCCGAGTTGTGATGCGCTTAGGTTTCCTCTGTTTTTCTCATTAGAAGCGCCTATTTATCATTTGACTGTGATTGTAATTGTCATCAACAGTTTTTTATCTCTTGCTTTCTCGCAACCCCATGTTCAGCCCACTTTGACTCATTTGCATAGTTGCGTGTGTATGTTAATTGGAAGTGACTATGAAGAATTGCTTCGATGATGAAGGAAGTTTTACATAAAAAACAGAATGGATTGTAATGAGTCAGCGAGCTGGTAACAAAGATCACCTCCTCTGCCGAAATCATTGCGTGCTGGTAGTATCACTCCAATGGCATATATCACGTATATTGTAGAACTACGCATGCCAATGCCAGCCCACTATGATTTAATTCCACCAACTTTTTCTCGAAATAGCATTAGACCTCATATAGTATGTTTATGAGTTGTCTCATACGTATGTTATAGCGTAGAATCCGATAAAATTACTTTCAGCTTCCTAGAATTGACGACGATTGAGTTATTTTAAAAAGTTTGTCAACTTTGATTTTTTCATTCTTAGTTGTGTTGCTAATTGAAAATTTCGATTCTGATTCTTGCTAAAACTCTAAAATTACATTCTTTTTTAACTTAAGTTCTAGTCTCTTAGTTCAAAATTATGTACAATCTCATCATTAACAGAATGAAATGTTTCGATGCACCTTCAAGTTGACAAACTTTTTAAAATAACTCAAATCGTCGTCAATTCTAGGAAGCTGACGGATTCTACCTATTACGTATTCATAAAATACTATATGAGGTCTAATGCTATTTCGAGAGTAATTAATCATAGTGCAGCCGGAGTATTAAGATGCGATTGTTGACTAATTGAAATTATTCCGCAAAAATCTTTCCATTTTTCAACTTTATCTACAGTAGTCGTAAATTATTACATTCATCACAGTATTTTTGGCAGTATTGAAATACAACATTGATTTTTCAGCTATAAAAATGAATTTCTACAGTCACCTAAAGTTTATACGTTTATATATGGGAAGCACGTTTCAAACATTTTCTCTTTACTCTTCTCCCCACACAACCGAGTTAGATTAGAAACGCACTAATTAAAGCAACGGAAGCGGAGATCCCATTAGACAAGGAGCTTGTTACCGTCCAATAAAGTAATTTTCCTTCCTGTCAGCGGAGAGATACCATAAAAAACTCTAAGGTTCCCTGAAGAACCATACTACCACCATAAAAAAGAAAATGGGAGGTTGTTTTTCTTTCCCAAGGAAAATAAAAGTTAGTGCTATAAATGCTATTAAGTCTGTTCTCCTTCGCTCTACCAAGCCAAAACTCTCTTTCCTTCGTAGAGTGGTGCACGGAAATTGAACTTTTTAATTACATTACATGCTCTCCTTAAGATAAAAAATTGGGGAAAACGAACCTGTCTTTTCCTTCTTTCTCCATCAAGATGATCAGCAACAACATCATCAACCATCGTGGGTTTGCTCTACCCATCTTAAACAACACTGCACTAGAACCAAACAAGGTTTTTAAGAAAATTAAAGTTGGCTATCATCCTGATCTTCATCTCTGGTTTTCTCGTCTTCCCTTGAGAAAACAACATGGGTTTATTTTGATTCTCTTGTCACCAATTTGCTCCGGAAATTTTCTTAACAAACTGTAAACAAACGGGAGCATTTGCTGGCTTTCCCTGAAACTTAAACACAAAGTAGAAACTTTCCTTCTCCTCTTCTTCCAAAATCGACGAACAGGTATTTTGCGGGTAAACTTCATTTGTAAAATTTTATTTTGAGGGCTCTCCTTCTTTAACTGCTTACTCTTTAGATTTCCAATGATCAACTGAAATGAACTGGCTTCTCTCATATTTTTGCATCCCATCGAGCATTTTTACAGAAGTCTTTTTTAAGGGCCGGTAACGTTCCGATCCCTGTAAAAACTCGAATTTAATGAATGCATGATGATAATGATTGATAAAAAATTGTACGATACGATACAAAAGTATTCCTCTGCACCTTTTTAAGGGTCCATATCCACCTCAAAGCATTAGATCACATCATGTGCACATATAAAAAATAAATTGCTTCTGTTCGTTTGTAAAAAGGTCCGATTGCCATTGTTAGAAAATGTGCATTGTATTGAATGGATATGCTAATGAATGTATCTCTGGAGGGATAAAGGGTCGAGTGTCCTACAGAAATAGGAAGGCAAGGTGCGGCTCTTATGAAAAAATAAGGACCCTTCTTTCCATCATTATGCAATTTTTTGTGGTCATGAAAAAAAAGTTTATAAAAAATAGGGCACGGTGGGTTCTCTGCTCAGAGCAAAAAACACATGCCAATACCTTAACGTGCATAATATCCGATTTTCTTTATTGTCCTCAGTTTTTTCTGATGTTGAATTGAATGGGAGACCCGTTGCTTTGCTCACCCAAGCAGTAATATTAAGGTACAAGTTGTGTAATAGTATTACTATTACAGAATCCGTAAAAAGTACCCTAACGAATTATGCAGCTCACTTTAAACCTTTATTCAACCAAAGTTTTTTTATACAGGATGAAAAGTTCTGATTCAAATTGTAATGAATATAAGCATTATATGATCAGTACAAGAGTGAGGAGGATGTAGGGGCGGCGTGTTGAAATACAGGAGGAGCATGTTTGAGTTCTGAATCATGATAGATGTGGCGTGGTGATGGCTGTCGAGATTGGTGGAATAGCATAGCGGATATATGTGATGGGGGTCGGGTTTTGAGAAATCTGGGGGTTCGACTTTGATTTAATATTATTAAGTTTGAGTGAGTCACAAATAAAACCCTGTATTTTGTGTCATGTGCACGCCTTAGGGCGAAAGATATATGCTTTTAGAGAACGGTACGCTGTATTTTTAACAGAAGAGAGGTATGATGTAGCTGAAAATTTGTACAAAATAGAGTATGTATGTAGAAAAATCGCGAATTGTGGCTGTTCTAAAAAGCCAGGTGAGGTAAAAATAAATAAGGTAAAACTCTTTATAAATTCAATTAACAATTGTGTGGACATTGCGAGTTGGCGGTCTAACGGGTTGTGTGAGTTGATAAGTGGGATTGAAGTGATAGTGAAAAAGTCCGGATTTTCCGTGAATAGAGCTAAATAATTGTCACATGATCGACATGTTCCAGCAATGCGAGTTCTAATAAAATCAGTCGCGGTTAGAGATCTTCTCAATTCCCAATCTGTTTGACGTTTGTAATAACACAAATAAAAAGTGAACTTCTGTCTAAAAACGTCTGCATGTTTTTACCTTGAATGTGCCTTAATGCAAGAGATAACCACGTAGATCCCTAAATGACATGAAAGGGAATCACATACGTAGGTACTTAATGGATTATTTTATCTCATTGAGTTGCTCATACAACAGAGCGTCATTTGAGCATGGGCAATATTACATTACCCACATGGGGATGAAGGACAAGATAATGGGAAAGGAGTGAAACTTTTATTTCCATTTCATTACACGAAAGTATTAAGTTGAAGACGAAGCCCGTCTCCTTTCATTCTACTTCCATTCCATCCCATATCCTGCCAAAATGTCTTTCTTTTTTCTTATAGTGGGAGAAGTGCGACGTGTGTAAATATATTTAAATTACGAAATAAATACATGAAAGTAAGGATATGTAAAAAAAATTGTGTTTGTGTAGTTTCTCTTTAATGGAAAACGTTATTATATAAGGGATGAAAAAATGATAGTATGAACAGGTCGAAATGACTGTACTGTCATAAATTTAACGTAAGTTTTCTGTGTCGCTGCTGGCTGCTGTTTGTTGCTCTTTCACATGTTGCGTCACATTATTTTTATAGCATACGTAAACAATGTAATGTTTTAAATTTGTACAGAGAAATGTCGAATCAAGTGGAGATTTCATTATCGTAGCCCCGTAGCCACCACATGTTGAATGTACGTTAAGGACCGCGGAGTCGCTTTTAGGGCAATAATGTGATTGGAGTATCGATGTCGACGGCTCATATTTAAAACCGTGACGTATCGGGCATAGAGAAAGTACAGAAGATAGCGTGCGTTGGAATGATGAAGCCGTTGATTTATCATATTTTCAGCGCACGTCCTAACACAATAGATTGGATGACTGATGCCTTAAAGAATGTAAATAACGAAAAATAAACCGGAACAAAGTGTCCGAGATGTAGGCCATTAGTTAGCGGGGTGGTATTCTTTGGACATAAAAAAGTGGGTTTTATAAGTGAATCTTCCAATAAACCTAGCTTTTCGAATGAACATATCCACCCTGAAGTGTGTCATTTGAAGAGTGCATGACCTTGTGACCTCTGTTCGAAAGTTTCAAATATGAAAGACTTGCAATGGATATTATACACAGCACGGGCAGTAACTTTCCAAATGTAATATCATAAGCTATGTTGATTTAAAAAACTTATTGGACCCGTCTGACCCATCCAGAAGTTCCGATTTCAAATTCCTGCACTACATATTCATTAATCAGCTACGTACTAAGTAGCTTTCGAAGTATATACAAGGCAATGTTGGTCATTTTAACCATTAATCATGACCTTGCTGACCTTGTTTCGAAAACTCTGATTTGAATTGCCATGCATATTCATCATCAGTAGAGCAATACCTTTCGAATGAATGTATCATAAGGCTATATGTGACGCTTACAATTTAGTTGCGCTTATCATTTGACCCTTTTCCCGTGACCCCGAATAACCCATCTACGTAACTCATCCTCCGCTTGACTTTATCTATGATTGGTGAAGACAGATTTAAAAATGTCAAACGGTTCGAAGTTATCGTGTTGACAGGCAGAGACAGACGACAGACGACGCGATACAAAGTCTTCTAATATGTACCGTAAAGGTACATAATAATGTAACTACATCAGGAAATGCTTATTAATGTTCAATTTTTTTGCTTTCCTAACAAACTTTTAAACATTTACCCTGCTGTATCTACATTCTGCATGACGGATACAATTAAGGTTTGATTAAGATATAAATAAAAAAATTAAATAATACTTTAAATCGCAGTACTTGGCACGCTCTATGCGTATTTAATTAATTAAATACCCCACTAATTTAAAAGCTGGCAAGATAATAAGTGGGAAGAAAGTCGAACGATGCGTAATGCTTTCACATATGCACAAAAATTTGGAAAGTTGTGTCTGTCTGTACCATAGTCATAGCTATGGGTTTCATTCTCATTTTCTGCTCATTGTGCCAGCAACGCAAAGCAATAAGTGTGGAGGTATAGATGGAAAGCTCTCTTTTCTCAAAGCTGTTAGTGTCGGTGCAATTACGAGAATGTGGGCGGGCATCCAAGCACTCGTTTCTGGACTCATTTGCAGATCAAAGGCAAGTGTGTGTGGCTCACGAGTTCCAATGGGAATCTTTCCTCATTATCACAATCTCTCTCTCCTCTCCTCCAGCTTCTTTAGTTCTGAAACGGATTGATACGCATCTTAATGTGTAATGCACATACGGCCTCTATTTACTTTTACGTATTTACCCAAACCAAACGCTTTTCTCCTTGTAGGTATTGTGGTTTGTATACTCAAGAGCTTATTTCTTCTCGTTGGAATGGAAAACTTCTTTTTTGTCAAAAGAAATAAATTGCAACTAGCAATTCATCCTTAGATAATTATTTGAGCGTCTATTGCTACATCCGACAGCAAATAGGCAAGATGTACTATTATTAGCGCGAATCGGAGAAGATTCACTTCATATGTAAATGCCTTCATTTCACTGAAATTGCTCATGCCAATTACCAACTTATTCAGAGCGACATGTGCAGTATGTGCTCCATTACGCTGCTTTGTAGTACAGATATACTTGTTTTTTTCTTACGCAACCGCTTGCATGGGAGAATCCTATCTGGATTGCAGTCTCGGGTACGTAAGCAAGCACGTCAAACCTTCAAGGGAAATCCCAATTTCGGAGAGAAAAGCTGTCTTCTGCAATTACCCCACTGCTTATTTTTTGTCAGACTTCACAATTGGTTCATAATGGTTCTGTACTAAAGGCTAGATGTGGCTATTATAATTAGTATAACTCATATTTCCCAATCTTTGGATCACCTCACAAGATCATCAGATTTATGTTCTATGGCACCGGGTACCTGGTTGTGTCATAACTTATTTAGTCAGTATAACAAAATTTATGGATCACTAAATCAATATTCGAGACGTCTAATTTTTAAAGTCATGTTTTCTCTTCATCACATTGGATTAGCGTCCGGACAAAACTTCTTATCGGTGTATTCTTACTTCATACTGTCCTAGGGGACTTCACAATCAAGGTGGGAGCCCAATACTACGTAAAATAAGCAGTGAAGCAAACGGTAAGTGATAGCACCGATAAAATAGTACTAAGGATGAACAGTGAAAATAAGAAAAAATAATACACCTTTCACTTTATTTATATGAAGAGAAAGCTTGACTAAATTAATCGAATAATAATAATTCCAACAATTCGAGATGAAAGATATACCGTTAGTACATAATATGGCGCAATTTGTAAATGAAATCGTTCATAAACTAGTGTTCGATTGATATATCACACCTCATGTGCCATTTGAAAGTGATTGTTCTGATTTGAATTTGATGCATATTTATATTCACTGTCGTAAATTTCCATTGAACAACCTATGTGGAATGGATGTTAAGTTTTAACCTGGTTTTGGTCAATCAATTTGGTTCACCTTAAGTTTTCCTTTGGTGAATTCAGAATTTACAAAAATTTGGTTTTTGTCTCAAGACAGACAGACGCGTCAACGAGTCTTCTCACTGGTGTATAAAAAGTATAAACGGATGATTCAGAAACTCAAATGAAAACTTCTATATATGATAGAATCTATATCAGATATTATAGATGATAAAGAGTTCACTATGACACGCATGCTGGGCTGAGACATGCTTCATTATTATGCTGATGACGAAAAAAGTTGAAAATGAGCAAGCAAGCATCTTCCTCCTACTTCTAGTTTTTCTTCCTTCCTCTCATACGAAAACAAGTAAATATGCAAATGAAAAAGAATGTGAAAGTAAAGGGATCGAGTACTACTCCTTCTTCTAAACTTCTTTTATGAAATGCAATGGTTGTTATGTAATAGACAACCACAATCGGCTTCGTGTTCCCTAGAACCTGGTCATATACGCATAATTTTGCCATGCACAAAGTGGCCCAGGAGGAAGAATGATTTCCATAATAAACCAATATTTCACCGTAATGATCGACTATCATTATTATGGACCCTTATTAAGGAAAAAATTCTTTCCCTTACACCACACAACCCGAATGCTTTGACAGTTTGCTGCAATATGAAGTTCACCGACGAATGGAAACAAAACGACCCAAAGTTCAACTTGAATGGTTGCCTTCAACGTTTTCAACGTTCAAAGTTTTCTGGTGGTTTATGTATAAAATATTTCAATTCAAACAAATTAGAAATTTCTGATAAAATACTAAAAGCATAAATAGGTAGCAGTGACAATTTAATACAATAACACAATTTAAACTTTTTTATAAATTGAAGTATAAAATAATTACAAATACGTACGCTAAAACATTTGACACATCAAACACCAACCATTAGAGACATTTATCTCAGGCATATTATTTCATACAGCCACTTCCCACTTTCAACAAGATACTAAAATCATATATAATCATAACCGATTTCAATTTTTTCCAAAAGTAACTACAAACAACAAGATAACACGTAAGTTCAAAAATTTAGCATTAAATATCAATGTTCAGACTTTGCCATTTTTAATGTGAGAACAAACACGTTTGTGCTTCAAAAACTTCCAATCATATTCCTGACATTCCTTCGAGCAATATCTTGCTTTCTTACAATTTCCGCACTTACGTGTAGCATTTTGATCCCCACAAAAGCGGCACATATCACGCAGCCCTCCCATGAAAAGAAGGCAATCTTGGTCATCAATCCGAATCCCTCTCTCCATTTCAAAAGGACCGATCTGCATGTACGGATTCAAAACGCGGATCCTCCGGCCAAACTGCAACCTCTCAAAGTTGATCTTGGTGGGTTCCAACTGATGAATGAATACGAAAACGGCGTCCCCTTTTTCATCCTCAGCCAAAGTTGCACCCATGCAAGGTTGAAGTTAGGCTCGTCAATAATGGTCAAATCAATGAAGCAATTTTGGTAAATGACATCCGTCCTGGAGCTCATATCTGACAAGTTTGTTGATTTCAAATGGAACAACTTTTTAGGGGCACTCTGAATCAACTTGGGTTTTGCAATTTCGTCAGTGATTGTCTTGTCCGTCATTTCGCGTTGCCATAAAATTATTCGTTTGCGAACAGGGTTTTCTAAATACGGCTTCCGATGGAGAACACGTTCAACTTGTTCCTGTAGAAGATGGTTGATACTGGTTTAACAATTTCTCTCAACTTTTAGCCCAGAAATGATTCCAAATTTTCTTTTACTCCATCATATGAATTAGTAGAAATGCCCAACGAGAGTGTCCGTTTTCCGCTTCTTTCCCTGCTTTGTAGTAGCTTGCAATTTTTTCTAAGAGGACTTGGCAGTTGTGTTGCATTGTGCTCAAATAGAAATTAGCAATTTCAAAATAAACAACGTGGAGGTTAGGATCATCTTTGGGTGCCTTGCTAAGAAACTCGTTGTAAACCCCAATGACCTGCTCTGTTGTATTGCTCTTCCTATTTTTTAAAAGTGAAACGTTTAAAAAGAGGAGTTGCACATTGTCAGGAAACTTTTCCAACCCATTCTGAAGAACTGCGAAGCAAGACTTAAAGTCATCCACTTTCATATGTAGGCGGGCAAGCATGATGTAGTAGTTCACATTATCCGGGTACATTTTAATGCCTTCTTGAAGCTCGATTCCACGGGCAATATTTTTTCCAGTCGCAAGTTTCAAGTTTATATTCACCAAACAGAGTCTGCCTTCATCTCCACCATCTCCGCCGAGAGC
>LJIJ01003481.1:0-18889 GCA_001718145.1 Orchesella cincta | reverse complement strand
CGTAGAGATGTTGTATTTGGAGTTGTTGAATTATGTATTCGATAGCAGACCTGCACGTTATTCAAGTAACGATTTATTTGCTCTCTACCGTTAACATTTTGGGCTTTTCTGGCTCATGTGAAAGGACTTATTGACGTCGCGCAGGAAGCTCCAATTCCACAGAATACAACACTAAACGAACGGCAGCAAACAAAACGTGTACTTGAGAGCTATGCCAATTTAAAAAACTTAACTGGCAAAACTCAAATCAGCATCTGGGCCGACAGTGTTGCTAAACTAGATGTACTTCTGTGGTCTTTTGAAAAACAATGTTTTTTTAAACAACTGTTACGTATTGGGGATGACACCGAAGTTAATGAGCCTCTGCTATTTGAGATAATAAGTAATGTCAGTGGCGGTTATTGTTGATGGCGAAGGTTGCACGCCGGTATGGTTACCACTCAGTTGACCTATAATTCATGGCATTGTTTACAGTTTTTGTAAAATTACGAAAAATTTTAACTTAACTTTACATAGCTGGCCGAATTTAAAGACTGGTTATTAGATACCAATGCTGGAGTGAAATTTATTATAGACAAGTAAATTTGGAGCTGGCTTCTCGGATTAGAGCGGCGTGATGTTGGAATAGGGATAACAGATTTTACACCAAATAAACTATTCATTCATTACTCAGGTAAACTCAATATTGATTACCTTTAGAAATGAGATTTAAGTTGTTAATTACTGGTTTTTTGGTATTCTATATAGCTTGATGGTCTTTGGTGTCCACGCCAGTGTTCGTGGTTACGTTTCGACACCGATCCTTGCGTTTTGTACCCAACATAGAACCTCAATAACCGCGACAATCCGTGAGATGTAGGCGATGTAGCTTAGCATATGTAGTTTTGCGGCTATAAAAACGTGTCATCAAGTTAATATCTCGATGGACTAGGCTTTCGAATGATATATGCACACCCACTAAGTGTGTCATTTGAAAGTGCATGACCTTTTGACGCCGTTTTTAAATGTTCGGATTTAATTTGCAGTGCATATTCATCGAGTAAGCACTGCAGCGGCTTCGAATGATATATCATAAGCTAATAATGGTCATTTGAAACATTAATCGTGACATTTGACGACTGGTCGAGCTTCGGATTTGAAGTTTGCTACTGCACGTATTCATCATTAGTAGAGGCAACCTTTCGAATGATGTAATCATAAGCTATATGTCACTCCTAAATCACTTTAGTGCACTTATCATTTGACCTGTTCGTTACCCCAGATATACACATCTACGAAACTCATCCTCCGCTTGACCTTATCTATGATTGGGGTCCAGGCCTTCGCCAGTATGGTCTTTTGCCAGTATGGTACTTTGCCAGTATGGTCTTTTGCCCAGACGCTCTTTTGCAGTACGGACTTTGGCCAGTATGCCGTTTTGCCAGCACAGACTTTTGCCAGTATGCGCGTTTCTTGCCAGCAGAGACTTTTGCCAGTAATCGATTCCAATTTTTTTAACCACAGCATTTTGAAAAGAGTCTCTAAATACAGGATGGCGCCGTAATGCATATCTATGGGAAAATCATGGATATATTATAGTATGATGATGGATACGTTACTGTACGGAGATTCATTTTTTTTTTTCCCGAATTGTTTCCATGTTGTATTATTGACAAAATCCATTGTCCGTCACGTTCTGTGAGGCACACCACACTAGGCATGTTTATAAAGTGTTTTTGAGAACGGATGGAGTTTATCACTAGCTGTAACAGGTTTCGGGTTCATTACAGACTACTACGTGTCAAGACGAAACAGTACAAAAAATTCTCAAGATTCGGGTAAATTCTATTAGATCTATTCTTTCCGCATTTTAAAATATTTTAAAATGATTTTGTATTTAACTACTATTTTTGACATCGATTCAAAATATCAATGTATTTTCAATACAATTGGCTTTTTATTCACAAAATACAAAAATGTATATCAAATATCTCTTGATATGCCACGCTAAAGTAGGGAAAGCTGGGGCATAAAAAGTTACCTGTTACCACCTCTAAAAGCCAAAATACGATGTCAATTACTATATCAAATACTTATTTGAAGTACATTGTATTTTAAATAAATTCATTTTCCACATACCATAAGTGTATCACATAAGAATGTTGCTGGAATATGTATTTTTCTTACGAGTAATGTTGTATTCGTGAATTCTAGCTATTGAGTTTCCCCTAATGCCTGATGGTGATGACACTTTCACTAGTTATTTTATGCTAAAAATGTCCAGAGATGACGTTCCTTAATTGTAGGAATGATCAGCACAAAATAGCACAGCAAAAAGTTAACAGTTACAGGGTTTTTATTTCCACAAGATAAATGCGACAGGGCGCCAAGCTCAACTAACTAACTCACTGACTGACCATCTACTATTACTCTCCTCTTATCCTACTCTCTCAGCGTTGCTGGATATCACACGAATTGACTATGAATGGCTGCGCTTGCATTCTCTATGACTCTCTCACTTTACTTCTAGAACAATCTACATTTTTCCCTGTCAGCATAAAACAAAGGCATAAATATATTCAAATTCTGTAAAACTTCTACATCTCAAATAACGTTCCGTTTTCCCTTGCACAAAATGTGGCAGCAGCTCGTCCCTCACCGAAAGGAAAGATATTTGCGACTAAATGTAGGTCCATATGAATAATAATATCCGCACAGTATGGGTTTCGCTCGTCTATTTGTTTTCAGGCACTGAGTGAATTTTTGAAATTGTGAACCCTTTATGGAATTAACAGCTGACACTTGAAGGTGCGGCATGTCATTTTTTCAAAATTTTTGATTTGTACATTTCACTTGAAATTCCTTACTCGTAAAAAAAAGTTTTCTATCATATTTCTTGAATCTCTATCTGGCAAAGTCGTACTGGCAAAGACCCACAGAAGAAAAAACCAGAGGAACACCAGACAAGTCTGTGCTGGCAACTGCATACTGCAAACGGCATACTGGCAAAATACGGCATACTGGCAAAAACGGCATACTGGCAAAAAGGCATTACTGGCAAACGGCAATACTGGCAAAGACGCATACTTGGCAAAACGGCATACTGGCAAAAGTCTGTACTGGCAAAAGACCGTCTGGCAAAAGACCATACTGGCAAAGCGCCGGTTACCGAAAAATAATTAAATACGACTTGCATTTACACTACATCGGGCAGGCTTTCAGACTGTTCCTATACAGTGAGCAGCATTTTGGCTAGGCACCATTTTGTCCCAATGCAGCTATATAAAACCTCTTCTTTCGATTCAAAATAAAAGGAAATTTGTCTCAAAGCTCTAAGATCCATTCTGCTCGGTTACACTGGGCTTTGAGTTTCCAACTATGCAAAATCTTACAGCTAAGGTTATGGCAATGTTTGTACCAAACGGGACATCAGTGGAAATGACCACGATGGAAATCCTAGTAACCACTGAGGCAATCCAGTAATCTTGTGGTGGAAAAATCTCATTTCCCATAATAGTTGCACAGGCAGTTAGCAAAAGCGTATAGGTACTTAGCAATACTTCGCTAGCCGCACCATTGAATTGACAATTGGCAAGTTTGCCTTGAGGACCACATTTATTCCAAAAATACTTGCTAAAACCATGTACACTGCGAAATAATTCCAAAAATATACCAAAGTTTGATGGAAATTAAACTTGGAGCAACATCAAACTGCTTGTGGTCCTTATTTCACCTGAAGGAAGTAGTGGCATGGATAAAAACTTCGGCTCCAAACGATTTCATTGGAGTGAAAAACTTCCAGAACAAGTAGAGACGCCATCGAGATTCGAACGCCTATCGTGAATGAAGTTTTTTAAAAGTTTGGGTAAGTATTATGTTTTTGGTTCGGATCAAATAGAGTGAAACGACTAGTAAGTTGTTGTGCGTTCTGATTTCAGATTATTATCGCCAGAAAACATCAAAACAAGAAAGACACGCCTACTTAAAGTTGGTTTTGGTTAATATTTTTCGTAATGACTGAGTTGTTACCATGTAAAAAACGTGAAGAAAATTAGCAAGTAAATTTTTGCAATTTGTAATATTCCAATTATTTGATTTGGAACTGAAATGTACTATGTTAGTATATATTTAAAAGTATGAATACAAACATGTGCCTACAAAATAAACATATTAAAAACTCCGAAATCTAACGGTAATTTTATTTGGAAAACATCCAGAACATTACACACGCTAAAATGCGAACTATCTTAATAAAAGCGGTGCTAAACGAAAGCAAGCTATTATTATTTAGTCAGGTTTTCAATTCATTTATTAAACGTTTCATTCAATTGATGGACTTTCATAATTGGCGTAATCACGCAAAATCCATTAGGAATATGGAATATTTAAAAATCAACGCGTTTTACATGCTTAATGATATACGTTCAACGCTATATTAAGCACTTAGGTTTTTATGTTGGAATTGAACCGCCAAGCTGGGAAAAATTACCAGAACGGATGAAATTTCGAGAATTACTTTCTGCCATACGAAAAACCGGAAAACCAAATAAGGCAATTAGAAAGATATTTTTATGTTTATAAGTTTCAATAGTGCAGGATGTGTATTTCAAAATATCAGTATAACATTTCTACCACCATGAGCAGCTCATATCAAACGTAACGCTTAAAATCAGCCATGTTTCAGACCCCCCCCCCCTCGATGCCTCATCCTCATGGAATCAGTGAGATGCCAATGTTAAGATTAATATCAAAAGAGAATTTTTGTTGCGGAAGTAATTATCGTGAAGATATAACTTATGAGTCGGATCTCGCGTTTGTATTGCCTAAAAGCGTTTAAAATCTAGAGCTGGGAAAAAGTAGAACAGGCATAGAAATCATACGCAAGTTTTTCAATTTATAATCACTGAAACTTTGATGAGCAGTGCATGTTCTTAAAATTATTTGAACAACTGCTTTTTTTCATAAGCTGGTATGTCCATTTGTATGTATCTACTTTTTAGTTTATTTTAAACTTTGTTTGGTTATATGTATGATTTGGACAAAGTTTCCACTGTTGAAGGCTATTTTATCATATTAAATGGAATTTTATAGCTTAAAAAAGAAATCTTCCAAAAACCTCACAGTATATTTTAATGGAAATACCTAACATTTCATGTAGATAAATAAAGTCGAACAAGATTCTTAAAATTGAAGTTTTTTTTCAAAATTAATTTATTTGTTAAAATAAATTTTTAAATACTTGCGAAACTATATTATTACCAAAAAATTTTTTGGTTTTTAATTATAAAAATACAATTGCTTTAAATTTAAATCTTGTCAGTGCTAGAAATTAAAAAATTTGATTGAACCAAATTAATTACAATGGCAATGGAGCTTTTAACATATGAAATATTACTTTTATGTTGAAAAATTATTAAACTAAACATAAATGGCTCATAACTGTGTATTAATAAAAAAGGTGTTATTGATAGCGTTCTTACGTTTTCTTGAGACATGGTTTCCAGTGCTAGTTGAAGACTAAAAATTTACGATCCTATTTTTGAAAATTGTAATAGGAACAAATGGCTTAAAATTGAAATCTGCCGCTAGACCAACATGTCAATTTTATTTTAAGTATCTACCTTTCCATGTTGAGCAGTAATTGTCGAACAACGTTTACAACATTTTTTGGATTAAGTTATTTACAGAAACCCATTTCCCATACATATGACGCTATGTCGCTTTAAAGTAAATTCGGGTTTTACAATCATTAAAATAATTATTTTAAATTTGGTGATTAGTAGAAACTAAAAAGTTTGATCGAAATGATTTAATTATGAAATATACATTTATTTTATTTCTTAATATTATTTAATCTGTTTATTTTATTTTAAGCAACTTTAAATGCGACAAGTAATGATTTCAATTATTACCCCGTATTAACTTTCTTCAGAGCCATCAACGCCCGGAAAGTTCTCCTATAAATATTTTTCAGATAGCCCAAAACCGAAGTTTTCTTCATCACGTACAAAGACCCATACGCAATTTTCAGTGGTGGAACACTTTTCCCAAACCTCTTCACATACTTGAACTGTCGTTGACTCTCCCACTTTCCATACCTCAACGAATGTAGAACCCTCGTTGAAAATTTAGTAAGAACTCTTCCTCCATCCAGGCTTAAAATCCAAATCGTTTGCATTATTACTGAAAGCGTGACCAAAATCGCCACCGCAGTTTTATTCAACCGCTTCCACTTCCGAATCAGCGTGATATTTGCATAAGTTGCTGTATTCGCAGTAAGAAATGAAGCGGGAATCAGAATCATTCCACAAGCATTCATCGCCAACTTGACGAGAATCTCAAGGGCTCGTATTTCAATGCAGATGTTTGGATACTTTCGCAAACTGGGTGAAGTTTTGTACCTCATATTTTCCCCAATTCTCAACTCAGTTTGTAGAATGGGTAGGATTTGAATCGCCAAATTGAGAAATGTCTCTCCGACGAACGAAACTGCTAAAATTATTTTCTGCCAGTAGAAAAACAAGTAGAGTCCGTACATCAAACGAAATATTACGTATACAAAATGCAAGATCCAATAAGGGGAATTTTTTAGCTCCACGAGATGATAAGTTATATACGTAGTATTTTCTGGGTGAATTACGTAGTGAGCCATAAACAAAATCAGGAGGGAAGGCTGGATTATAAATGTTATCGAAATTGTGAGCAAATCCCATGCATTGTTGTAGTTTGAGTGTTGAGGGTCATAATGTTTCCGATATTTTTCTTAAAATGAGTTTCAAAATTGTTAAAAATTTAATTGAATAATTAATTAATTAAAATGAGAGAAATTACCTGAAAATCCTGTCATGTATTCTCGACATGCATTGAGAAATACAATGAGTTCCTCAGTGTTCCAGTAGTACATGAATAACACACAAACGACAAGAGTGCTCATGATGAGGATCGCGGTCAGGAAATTTATGTCGTTTACTCGTCCATGATGGTGCAAATAGAGGAGCGTGACAAACATGTAGGTCCACTGAACTAGCGTTAAAATTGTGGTTTTTACGAAGCGGTTGAAAGCCTTCTCATTTTTCTCGTAGAGTCGTTTCTCGTTCCAGGAAAATGGAAATATTCCGAAGAATTCGTTGAGGAGTTCTTGATAAAATTGGATTCTCCACTGGAGAGTGGAAAACACGTACATTTTTTTTAATTTTTGGGAAAGAATTGCACTTAACTTGTAACTGAAAATGTACTCAAAGTCAAACTGAAGGATGGAGACTGCTACAGAGCCTCGAACGTTTTAGTTATATGCAGTTTTTTGTCTTTTACACGTGTAATTTTCAGAAATTACGATTTAAATGAGCGTCCACCAATTTTAGAAGGTTTTCAACAGTTTAAATTGTGGGGTTTTGCGATGTAATTCCATGTTGGCAGCTAAATAACAACTGACTTTGTCCCTGAGATGGATAAATTGACGTGGAAAGTTTTTAAATTAAGCCTAAATTGATGGAAAAATCCTAACATGAAAGGATTTTAATTTATCAACTCATTTGATCAGTTCTATTTTAAATGTGGCTTTCAACTTTCCAACAACTTGGGCTTATGTATTTGAATTTTGTGCTTGACATTAAATTGAAACTGGTCGATATTCATTTAATATGAAAAAATCAATTTAAAGGGTTTGCTTGGAAAGAAATGTTTTTAGAAAAAATACAAAACAATTCTACCACAATGTTTAAAAACAAATTAAATATTAAACCAGGTTATAAAATCAAGATGTTTTTACCGGATTTTTTGTTTGATTTTATTTAAAAAATCGGACATTTTTTACTTAAAATTGACATATACCTTCTGTATATTAGAATATATTTCATTAGAACCACATTGGGGAATCTGAGACGATGGATGTACATGACAATGATGATAGTTATGAGAAATGGTGGCAACCACAACTGATTCTGGTCAAGTACCAATATTTCGAAAGCTTCAAGTTCTAAAATGACCCCACTCACTCAGTTTATCCCGCTTATTTTTTACAAATGAATTTGTAATACAAACATTCTATTAAATGAAATAAAAAGGAAAGAAGATACCAATTTTTTGTTCAAAAAAATACTGTCATAAAAGAGTTTGCTTCTCTTCATTTCAATTTATTTCATACTCAATCTGAACTGACTCCAAAAACAATTAAAATCCAATTACACCACTTCCTTTATGCTCGCGATCCCCTCAAGGCAGGCCATGATCTCCTTGTCAAGCTGCCCTTTCTCGGAATCTCATTTGGCTTTGAGGTCTTTGTCCTTGAAAGGCAATCCTTAAAAAATCATAAAAAGTCTGTTTTCCATCAAAATCCAGATGTAAGTATTTTAAGTTAATAATTTTTTACCAATATAATATCTCACATTTCTTTGTCCTTCCACACCTTGAACATTTTCTTCCGTTCTTCGTTGGTCATCCTACTCATCCACATGTTGTCTGGGACGTTTTCAACATTTCACTTAGCCAGCGTCTCCTGCACTAGTTATGACAGTTGAATCGTCTTGTCCATCAGTAAAGATACGAGAATGGTGTAAATATCGTGGTGGATCTGCGAACTTGTGTTGGCTGTCCAGGATGCTAAGGCCTTTCGTAATAGGGTTCAGGGCATCAAGCTCCTCACAGGTTGAACGGTTCTTCCAACACCTCATGATGATTACATTAGTTTTATTGATTACTTTTGAAATCAGACCAAAATATAAATGCACGTGAAAAAAAAGGTTTTTATAAAACTGTGAACTAACAGTTCTGTGTGACACTGTTCCCTGCAAAAGAACAACTAGCTCTCTTGAGCATGTTTGTAAATACACGCATAACAATACAAAAACGAAAAAGGTGAGTCATTCGAAGGTTAACATATATAAGAAATTGTTTACTACATATCAATAATTGAAAAAGGTTGTAGATATGGAATTATCGCAACTGTTTCGACGTCGGAAAAAGGAAAAGAATGGGCAGTGAAGTTTGAGCTATAATCTTCAATAAAATTTGGACCCTTTATTAGAATTTGTAAGTGACTGCTATTTGTTGGTATGAGGCTCACTCAGTGAGTCATGCTTGTTCTTTTTACAGGAAATATAAATTTCGTTCTATTGGAGCAAATGTGAAAGGGTTTCATGCCTCAATATTTTAACCAAATCGGGCAGTTGTTGGTTTAAGGATTGCAGGGAGTAATTCATGTTGGATTTCAAAAACTTCTAGTGGTAAGTCCGTATCGGGGAAAATGTAGGATGCTTGGTCATATTCTGCACAGCTTTTGAGGAGAATAAGTAAAATTTTACGTATTATACGGGATTTTCTGGTGTCATAATATTTGGAATTTTTATGCAGATTCGTGGTGCCTTTGTTTCAAGTGTATACATTTATTATTAAAACAACCACAACCACTTGTACAAATCCCAAAGCTTTGAATGGAGCGACTGCTTACATCCAGTGGAGTATCAAACCCTTCCTTTCATTTTATGTACTAGGGATTTGTATACAACTTCTCTTGTGAAGAATGACTCGCTGTTTTTCACGTACCCAAATCTGGCTTCTGTGAGGGACGTTCTTTTTCATCATGCATTATCAGTCACATAGCTCATTTAGCCGGTTCTGCTCAGTTAGCTACTGTTTGCCTGTTTATGCAGGGATATAGATGTGCAGTTGAGAGCAGAAAAAATGGATGAAAGTAGATGCGGCATTCATTTATTCATAATAGTGTTCATTACAACTTTGTTAATCTTTTATTTTATTTATTATAAATGAGTTAAATTCCATGGACTCTTTTACATATTTGTAGACTTTTTACTTAATTAGTCATGTAATTTAAGAATTACTATTTTATATTTATTGATGTCCTGGATAATAAAAGTAATTTAAACATCGTATCATTTATTTTACCCATATTCTGGCAACTTAATGAATGGCGAATAACAAAATCCAGTTAAAAAGTATAACAAATTCAAACCAAAAACTAATATTTATAACTAACTGCACAAAATTATATACTAACTTAAATATACTCTCGCATCACTACACCTAACTGTTAAAATTTCAAACCTGTGTACATTGCTTAAACCAGAACACTCCTAGTTTAGATAATTGTAGAAACAGTATATCAAATGCAGCAATCTAATAACCATTGGGATCAACAGCCGTCATTTCGGTACAAAACGTTGTCCATATTTTCTCTAAATTTATTGCAAAGCAGATCAGCATGTTTTGAAGTTGGTCCTGATTGTGTGCTGTTACATAAAAATTAAAATTAAATTACTTCAAAGTATAACCAATTATTTATTTTATTTAGAAGCAAAAAGTATTCAGTTACCTCTTTTTACCCTTTTTTCGAAAAACAATGTTATGAGCATCTTTTTGAAAGACAAAACAAACTGTCCTAACAACGTGCGTAGCACGTTGTTCAATTTGGAAACCCTTGGTTCCAAATGGGCAGTCAGTTGAAGACTGATATGGATTGACGCTCTATGTCTTTAGCTTAAAAATGCAAGGACGCCGGAACGGCTTATTCTTTAGACTTCTAATAAAAAGCAATACATGAGCAAGGGCGCTCTGCATAATATCTAACATCAAGTGTGATGAGATTTTTATATTCCTTAACTATATACCACAAAATGTCGTTTCCAAGCGGATCCTATCGGGTTTGAACCGCTGTGGAAGGCGACTGGGAAAAAATTTCAACAAACGAGTGATCATCCGTACAACTTGAGCATTACATAAAGCATACTACAACAAAGTTGTCTATCCACACTCATCCCATTTCGAGATTACTTTGACCAAACATTTTCACACATGTACTGCTACTGTACATGATGGCAAGTTCGTATAGAGACTTCATTATCATGCATATTTGGCCATACTCCACCTCTCAATTGAAATGATACATATATAGTGCCGACTCAATTATGCATTTCTTCGCTTGCTTGGTAAGAGAAACTAGGAGACGCATTTGTAGTACAAATGATACAAAATTTTATGCGAAATGTGTAAGCAAACAAAAGTCACTCAACTTCAAGTATAACATAGACCTACATGAAGAGTTTATGGATTGGTTATGCATGTATGCAATGTTGTTAGATAATACAACTGCTCCAATGAACTTAATAATCTAATTGAGATTTTCTGCATAATATCCAACATCAAGTGTGATGATATCTTTAGATGCTCATAATATATACACGCATATACAGCAAAATGTTTCCAACCTGACCGTATAGGTTCAAACCTACATGGGTGAAGATATGAAAAAAATTGCTTAACCAAAGAGCTTTTCATATATTATGGAGTTAAGGAAAGCAAACTAAAGTCACACTGTTCATACAAAAGATGACTTTCTTTGCATAATCAATCGTGGCAGTTTAAGTGTTGAATATATATTTTAAAGATAACAGCAGTAGCCATGAAAAGATCCAAACTAGCGAGTAGAAAAAGGTTGCTTTCGTTGAAAGACAAAGTCGCATGCCAAAGAACTAAATAAATGCTTTCTCAATTAGGAGTTTGTATTTGGCGGACTCCTGTTTTGTCGGCCGCAAGAAAATGTAACACTAAATACTCTAATGAATACGAAATAGGAAAACGCAATATGATAATAAACAATTTGTAACGCTTATTGCATTTTATTATAAAAACAAAGCCACCCAATAATATAAGCGGATAATGTAGAATTGATGACACTTGCTGGACAATCCAATAGAATTGTAATTGGCATAAACCCCAACAGTAATTATATGATCGACGTCATTTTCGGCGGTCGACAAAACAGGAGTCAGCCAAATGCAACTCTAATTGAGAAAGCATTTATTTAGTTCTTTGGCATGGCGACTTTGTCTTTCAACGAAAGCAACCTTTTGCTACTCGCTAGTTCATGCTTTGCAAGAGTCTCTTGATTGGAAAAGCTCTTCAAGCAGTAGGAGAATCTGCAGGCAAATTGTTCTGTGGGTTTTTTAATAACGCGGCGTTTCTTCATCATTGGGATGATAGACGCTGAACGAGTCATTCTTGAATCCGAACCATCAGGAATATTCATATTTGCATCAGAATCTGCGGTGGTTGCTTCCATCGGTTCAATGCTTTCTGTATACTCATTGAGGTCGGCAGCAACGTGGCCTTTAACTCCAGTCTCAGATTCTCCAGAGATAATTTTCAGGGCACCCTTAAGGATCTTTTCTAGCTCGGATTTCAACAAACTTATCTCTTCAGTTTTTGAAAACAGCTCTTCTGCCTTTTTACGCTCTTGGTTTTTAAGATTGGTAACATATTTTTTGTATTCTTGTATCTTTTCGCATAGCTGAAGTTTTTCTTTGTTTACTATTTTAAACTCCTCCTTTACTTTATTCAACTCTAACTCTTTAGCTTTAAATTTGCTGTTGGAACTAGCAAGCAAGTTGCTCACTTTTGTATGGGATGATTCCAGCTCTTCATTTTGAGTTTGCAATAGCAAGAGCTGGTTTTGAAGCTGCACATTTTTATTTTTGGTCACTCCCAGTTCGTTTTGAGTATCTGAGTAGAGGTCCTTACTAAAACTTAGCTCTTGTTCTTGTTCAGCTATCCGGTTTAATAACTGTTGACTCTCTTGAGCGCTTCGAGGAACTACAATTGTTTCCAGATGAAACAACTTAGTTTTGTACTGAGCATTTTCTGTGTTTAATTGTTCAATTTTTGAACGCATTCGAACGAAACTACGAACATCCATGTCTAACACACTTTCAACAAATTCAACGTTATAAAAGTTTTGAGAATCCTCGACGCCCTCTTTCTCATTGATCAAAGGTGCTGAAACGTGGTCTATGCAAGTACTAGACGTTTTACTCATTTTGGAAGTTTTTTAGTAAAAATATTTTATTAATTTTCAATACTTAAAACTGGGATACAAGAGGTTGGTGTTTGACACTTGACTGCAAAATAAGAACTGATTTTTACGCACCATTGTTAGGTGTGTCTGTGATGACAAGAATGCGTACGTGACCGAAGAAAGGGAGGACAGAAGAGAATGCATTCATAGCTCTTGGGTTATGGGTACTTTTCGTACTTGATTTAAACCTTGTAGATAAATATATCCCATACCGTACACATTTATCACAAACCACAAGTACGTCATGATAAAGCCATGTTTGTGTGATCCTTGATCTTATACACAGTATTCAAATGCTTAACATCTGGCATGTACTGCTTTTTACCATTAAACGTATATTTTTGGTTGGGTTTAGGTACATAATTTCTGTAGAAACACAACGTTTTATTGGAGGCAAAAGGGTGAACAATGTTGAACGGAAAAACTGCATTCAACGAAACTGCGATGCCTTATTCCTTGGTTGGTTTAAAACCACGATTGTATTTTATGACCTTCTATAACGGTGGTAGGTTCAAGCTTTTAAAAACTATTATTATGACTCGGTTAATAAATCATTTAATTCATTAGTGTCTGCCTACATTGAATTGTAAATTTCGTGACGATGATAATTTCTATCGTCGTGGTTCTTCAAATCTTGGGCTACTCTTTGGACTTAAGTCTATAGATATTTATACCAAAAACCATATGCAATTAGCGTTAACAACAAGTCGTGGCATTATGTATATAAATAAAATTCCACTTAAGAAAAAGGACGCACCTTCACGCAGTACGCCATTTCTTTAAATCCTGTATGGTGGACGTCACAGTCTAATATATTGTATTGCTCATTCCCACAGAGATGCCATTACGTTGGGATGGCTCCCTCAGCTGGCCTGCCCATTTGAAGTAATGGCCGACTGTGTGAAGGAGGAGCATCCTTATTTAGGTCAATAGAAGAGAAGAGCTTAATCTACAAGATTAAAGAGGTGGTTTGGCTTCAAAATGATTTAAACAGCGATTTTTTGCTAACTTTATCAGGTGAAGTTTCGAATTCCATATGTGTATGTTTGGTTCTGCAGGGTTTTCAGCAGTTAAAAAAGTAGTGCTGGTTTATATAAAAGGAAAAGAGATGCCTGAAATTTACTAGCTTAAATAGGAACAAAGTTGTACAAAGTTGAACAGGATAAAGAGTAAAGTCATACTCCTTCAATATCGATCTCTTTTGGTTCTGAGCCAAATTTACAACTCAAGCTTTGGCAAACTAGCAACACCTACAATGTTTTTTACAGGATCTGTCTTGGTTTCCATGATAATTGCCGTTTTAATGATGCAAAACCGAAATCTACCATCGTTCAGTTTAATTAACCTGGTTTTTGGTGGCCTACTGATAATTTTTGTGTTTACATGGTTTTGGAAGGAGCTGGAAGAATGTTGAGGAAATCACTAAATCTCAAAAGGATGATTAAAATGATGCGAGATTTATATAATATTGAGGAATACACGGAATCTTGTTTAGATATGAGGATGCATGTGGGTTTTTATTTTTATCTGACAGCAGAAACATTTATTAATACCATGAAGTTGATTCTCGATCAATCTGTTACTATAGTTTTGACATTTTATTAGGCGTACATTTATTTATATATAACATATCATTAAGTCTTTACAATACTAACTAATTAAGTAAGTAAATAACCAAACATAATCGTAATAAACCAATTAAAAGTCTAACAATTTAATAATAATTTTAACCAAACAGTTTTTTATAAACTAGTCTGTTAGTAAGGTAACTTAACTTGTTAATGATACAATTGTCAATAACTTATTATTAAACTGAATTCCTAAAACATATTGTATATTTAATTTATCAAAACCAGAATTATTGCGTCGTTAATCCAAATTGAAATGAGTTGAGAGGTATGCCTACCTTGGAATACCATTTTTACTTACCCATCGCCTTGAACTTTACGGAGAAAAGGCCTAACTTATTATGCATTCTATAATTTTTCAGACTATTAACATCAAGAGGGCAGGGACAAATTTGTTTAAACATGTCAGGCACTAATTTACTACCATGGTTAAGTATATTATTTAGCTTTATTTATTTTCATCGATTGCTGATTAATACTAGGTACGTATTAGTACCATCTTATACATTATAGAGGTTGATTTGATAGATAAATCCGTTGGTTTTTTGTCCCCAATGTTATATTTGTAAAGCATCATGACAACCATAAGACTATAAGACCATAAGTACCTAAAGAGCTTTCTGGGTTGACTACTTAGCTGTTTACCTATAAAAACAACGCTTCAAAAGTACCTAAGTACAACATGTTTGGTACGACTTAATTATGAACATTGGTAGGTATCAGAAAATTTTGGAAAAATATAGGTTAGAACAAGGAATTTTGACTAGCAAATTTATTTAAATTTTTTGCCTACTATACCTATCTACAATTATTTTTCTTGGTTTTCTAACAAATAACTCACTGCCAAACAAGTAAAACGTTTACAATGTAATTTGAAGTTTGAAGAAAGTAATTCATTTTGATATCTTTGTCCAAAACCCCAATCCCTCCTACAGGTACCGCAAAAGGGCGACAAGCCGCAAGAACCTGTCGAACAATTTTTCTCTGAATACCAACATATTTTGTTAAATCCCTCTTCCATTTTGATTTTATACTGATGCTTTTCTCATTTATGGAACATCCTACAGCAAAAATGAATAAAATGACCAACACCATAATTCCCATCATAAGAGCAGCCACACAAGAAATGAATAAGCTAGACATAATCTTCAACCCGAAAAGGGTTACAGCTGGGGCGGCCACCAAAACTACAAAGCCCACAGTTAGCAGTCCACCAAAAAGATACTCAAAAATGCTTCTACTAACCGACAAAGCGACTTGAAACGACTTGAATTTCATGAGAGATGAGTAATTAAATGTTTCGTTCCGTTCCATCTGTTTTAGAAGGGTTATTTTAGAAAAACATATTTGATATCCTGTCATTGACAGAGCGCGGTAAGTGATAAACATGGATTGAGAAGCAGCAGTAGTTAAAAAGTGGCGAAGAAAAATCATAATAGGAATCGTTGCAGCGTTCCAATTTCCCAGGCCAAAAAGCCATGAAGCCGCTTTAGAAAGCGCGGTTAATGCCAAGTAGCCAGGGTCCCAATTGAAACATACAACCGCAAATGGAAGAAGAATTGAAAGAAGGAAATAGCTGATAACCACGAAATTGAGAAGTAATCCCAGCCAGTGAGTTTCTCCTCTCCAGATTTTTAGTAGTTCGTTTCTAATGGAAGGGTTTGAGTTGGTGAGTTCTTCCAGATGTAAATACCAATTGGCAAGAGATACCAATTCATTTCCAAATAGAAGGATTATAAGATCATACCCGATTGATATGGGTACGCCAAGAAATACCATAGCAAAGAGCACAGCTTCCTCGAAAGGAACTACCCCGGGTGAAATAATATTTGCAAAAACGATAAAAATCATGCAACTGGTTGCGCCCAAGCATGCAAGACCATAGTGGGAGAGAATGTAGGGAATTAGTCTTGGCCACCTTGATTTTTCCAGTTGTTTCCATTTTTCTTCTTGTTTGTCCCAGTGAATATGGAAGGCTGGAAAAACTAGGGTGTCGTGGTACTGATTAAGACGGTATGCTAGCAAAATTAAGGGAGATTTCATAGCGATTTATTTCGTTTAGGATGATTACTAAGATTTAAAAATTGTTAAGTGCGTTGGAGTCCTGAAACACTGAAAATATGGCTAAACGTTTTACAAAGGAATACCTACGTATATATTTATAGACGAAAAGAGAAACAATCAATACTGCTAGAACCCTGAAAAACAAATTTGGACTACCTCCAAAATATTATAAAGGTTTATATGGATAGGTATGCCAAACATATTTCTTCGATTAATTTCTAGCGTAAGTAAAAACATCATTGGATTTTTTCCTTTTTTACCTACTGAAAGCTTGTAAATTTTTAGGTTATTAAATGTACTGTATTAATATGCCAAATTTAACTTCCATAAAAGAAAATAATATATTTAACAAAAGAATCCCGTGTTTTGTAGCGTACATGTGATTTTGAGTAAAATCCTTTCAATAAAAATAATGTCAGAATTTGTGCAAAAATTAAAATTTCGTCCTAATACATATTAGCACAGTAACTCGGTTATTATTACAATCAATTTTTTAGTAGCCTTAAAATGTCAAGTCCTATGAAATTTTGAACTAAAGCCCGTTAGTTGAAAATCAGATAAAATAACAAAAGAGAAAATAGTGATACAACTTTCAGAAATATTCTCCTTTTACGACCTCGCCAATAATCATCACTACCTGGTTTATACAAACAATTATCCCGGTTTGACCTGACTTTTTCTAGTTAATACTTGTTCGTTTTTGCAAAAATTTCACTGTACACAATTCTTAAAAATTTTGTATTTTTACGCCTGCTTACAATTATAAAATTATAAAGAGTTGCTCCACAACCTACAAACCTTCGAATAGAAAAGTAAGAAAACTGAGCCCACAAGTGCAACAAAACAAATGAAAGATAACAACAACGATTTCAGCTGCTCTTGCATATTCCCTTCAGCTACACGGCCATTGCAAATCCAGTCACGTTAGTCCTCCATAACCAAATTCCCGAACTTACAAGAGATCCAATCTTACCCCAAATATCTATTGGAACCCACCCCCTAAATTCAAGAGAGAGCACCTCCGCCAGTAAAAAAGTCCTTGCCAACGAAGACATACTTCAATCCATCGGGTTTTCTCATACTTCGCGCCAACTTGAGTGCAAAAACTTCGGGAAGAAGTAGTGCGCACCGGTTACAAACTTTTAAAGTGTCAGTTACAAGCTTCCATTGCTTCTCATTGAATATTCGATTATTTTTATAAACTGCTTCATCCTGTGTTCGAGTTGCTTCAAAAATTTGAAGAGTAGCGGGATGTAGCATTGAATTATCGACGTACTTCCGCGTTGCATTTTTGTTGACTTTGTCAAGATAATAAAAACTTCTGACATCTGATTTAACAAAGAATATATCCTTCCTCGAAAAATCGTGGTTTGAAGCTTGTGTCAAGTTCCCTAATTTCCATTTCGTGTGGTCAAATTTGGAGTCTTCCTCCATGAAAAGCATTGTATATATCGTAAAATTGTTGGAAACAAGTTGCTCAAAGTGTCGATAAGGAAGCAGCTTTATCGGCGCGATAATATTATAAACATCATCAAATTTATACGCATTGCTTAATACAGTTTCCAGCCATTAGTAAGAGATCAGCAGAAAGGATATTCATTGGATGGCATATTGATTGTAATTCGTATTCTCAAGCTTTCTTAAAAATACGTTTAAAAAAGTGTTATCAAATAGCCCCTTCTTGCCATATCTTACTTCCATGTCAATAATTCAAACCGGGCTTCCGTTCATCATACAAAAATGGAGGCTAGTGTTTGAAAATCAATTGCACGACATTAACTGCAGCATCCCAAAAGCAGCTGACGCTCACCGTTTCTGTTGTATATTTTGGAGTTGTGTTGACGGTGATGCCAGACAATAAAATATGGATTTCTGCTGCACTGCTTCCCGAGATGATTGACGTGTTTATCGCCCACGTTGATATATTCAGTTTTCCATGCAACAATTGGGTTTGTGTGGAATCTCTTAAGGTTTTCAACATAGCTTCAACCGACATTTTCCCAGAAATGGCTTGAAGTGGATGTAAAATGACTGCGGTGTATATAATTTGACTCGATCGTCAGAGCACTTGAGGAAAGATTTTTCAAGCGGAAATTTGCTCCTGTTTTTATTTCATGGGTTTCAAGGAAAAAAACAAATCTTTTGTTACCTATATCTTCTCTCTTCTGTTATTTTGTCCAACCAACACTGAAGCATATAATTTAGTTCGCGCTCTTTGCAATTGCGTAACTCCTTTGAAATATCAACAGATTTAGAGGTTGTGCGGGCTGCAGCCGAAGTGGATTGTAAGATTTTTCTTTACCCGGACGACCAAAAGTATGCAGACTGTGTAATCTTTCGTAGTTTGTGGCCG
>LJIJ01003480.1:0-18895 GCA_001718145.1 Orchesella cincta | reverse complement strand
CTTATAACGAAGCTTGTACTTTACATTTAACAGTTTTTAATGGATTCGAAATTCAGTTTGGTTCGTTAAGTCAATTAAAAAAGCGGTCTTCAAAATTAATGATTTGTTGTTTTGATAATGTTTTCAGGCGATGGACATAATTTTGACACGACAAACATTTTTTGAAACAAGGACTAGACATTGTTTTCAGAGATCGGATACAACAAAGCCATACGTTATCGACGTACCATTTCAAGTAACTCTCTGACCGTGTGTATATGTTGGAGGAGAAAAGCATATTCAATGGAACCCATCAATCTCAATTTCAAACAGAATCGGGCATGGCGGCGGTTAATGGCTTTTGTGATACCTTTTATGCCTACAGTAAGTAAATAACACTTAGAGCAGTTTTTCTGATCAAATATGTGCTGGTTAGCTAAAAACGGCGCTAGTTAATTTTATGAATCTATCATTCATGATATATAACCGTTCCGCTAATGACAGTGTTGCTTAAAAAAACATACTTTATCTGGACCAATCAAATAATAATGGCACCCGCTGTCCGTCGTATTATTTTGAACACTCTATTGACGTGCGCAATTTGCGAAGGTATAAGTAAAGCAGACGGTCCTGTTGGAGTTGAGGTAGTGTGATAGATCGATCGACTGGATTGGTGCGCTTAGTTTCCTGAAATCTGCCCCGATGGATCTTATAGGGTGCACTTCTAAGAATGCCATGAGTGTATTACTTTAATCATTAGGTTGTAAAATATCGGCTAAATTAGGTACACTGCCCTATAGTGAGACTGTTAGGGCTATTAATTTGCAAAGTGTGTTCGTATATATGGATGTACTATCGAACTCCATACCCTATTGCGTGAATTTCTTAAAATTAGTTTAAATGGATGTTAGATATTTTTCTACATTGGTGTACCTATTGAACCATCATCGCATATGCCTCAACTCCAACTCCTCCTTTATTTGTTCCTTGCGAACACTACTGTTTTGATAACTTTGTCGTAATGCTAAAACAATTGAAAAGTTTAAAATAACGTTTCCGAAGACGTTTTGCTGCTTCTGATCTTTCACGAAAATTACCATCGTTTCATTTAAAACTAGAACACTGAATCTTTTTACACGTAACCTTCGAAGAAAGCTTACCATTTGTTTCTGATTCCGATGTGTTAATATTCACAACGATGAACTACCCAAGGTTTTGGGATATTACGATTGAGGTCTTTACAAGATGCCAATGACTTCATGTAAGTGTTTTTATTTGTTTAAATTCAGGATGCACCTGGTATTGCCATAACTACACCCTTTGCAATAAACAGGCCTCATGTTTTCTACGACCTCACTTCCCACCACTGTGTTCATGAGGGCAACCGAGTTGAAAGTAAGTTCTCTTCTGTTTATTTTTGGATACCTTGATAGTATAAATTTCACAGCGAGATAGCCATTTTTCATAGAACAATTGTACGTTCAAAGTAATACGTGACGTTTTTGACAAACTCCTTTCTATAAAACTGCCGCAGCTATTTGTTGTACAACGGATGAACAGAGTCAGTCATAAAAGTCCATCACGGTATATGGCGTACGGGTGTTACAAAACCTGCACTTTTATTATTAGATTGATCTAAGAAATCCTAATCTAATTGTATGAAAAGCTCGTAAGACCGTAAAATCTAAGACTATTCTAGGAAATTTATAGGGTATACGTACACATGATAGATATCATAATTAAGTATTATTGATTTTCAATCAGGTTTTTCCTTTTAATGTTAGCAAAGGTCCCTTATAGCTTGACTGAACCTTCCAATTACTGAAAACAGTAATGAACAGTTCTGCCTAATTAGCGTAGCATATTTTTATAGCGTTATGTGACCGAAACCAAGCTTTGTATGATTGGTAACAAACCGAGCATTGTAAGCTCATGTTGTATTACATATTCAACGTACTTTGACGTTTTCCCAACATATAACATATGTGTTATATATTTTGCCATTTGTCTTCATTGTAACTACTATTTTATTAGTTTTGGCAATTTTGTTTTGACTTTTTAAATTTATATTAGACAAAAGTATCAACGTTTTAAATCTTCAACTCCAAAACTAGAAATTGTGTTTTAAACTTTAGGCTCACTTTTGTAAGAAACATACCAAGAAATATAAATAATTATTTTTTTAAACTAACATTAGGTAATTTTTTGCATATTTTTTCGGTTTTTACTACATATTTAACAACACATTTTGGTTTTTAAGTTATATACATATTTTGGCCTTTTTAACTACATGGAATGTAGGATTCTATTCATTTTCAAATACCTATTTTCATTAACAGGCTGCAAAAAACTGAACGGCCAGAGAGACCTTTGTGAGAAGCAAGGCTGCGACTTCTGCTGCGCAAACACTACTTGTTTGCCAAAAGGCACTGCTGGTGAGTGTTTGTAAGATTTTTTAAGTAAATCACCTTTTTCTTTTTTCTAATGGTAAAAAGGATGGATATGATAATTATGAATTGGAGAGTTGATAAACTACCACCATTAGTAAAGCTAATCTCCCAGTAGTGGTGAGTATGGGCATTATATGATAAAGTCGTCAGTCCCGACGCCACGTAGCTTGCTACGAATCATTCGGATGATGTAATTACCTTAAAACCCCTGTGCCGCGTTTTTTTTTGGAAAAAACCTGATTTAATTTAGGACAAAGCTATCGAACCTTACCATGTCGACAAATTTTAGTTTAATACTTTTGCTCCTTTTACATCTTTATCCAGTTTCAGGTTAATTACCCCGCAGTTTGTAATTTTTAAAATAAAACAAATGTATGGGTGACGTTAACACGCGCTTAGCCAATAAGGTACCATTTGCCAGTATGGAAATTTGCTAGTTCGGGCATTTTCCAGGACATTATTCAGTATCAGATTTTGCCAGTATAGACGTTTGCTTAGTATTGACATTTCTAGTACGGAAATTTGACAGTATGCTCATTAGCATGTACAATCTTTTGCATGTGATGTCTTGCACTCTTTGTATGGCATATTTTGTCATTAGGGAATCAGCAAACCAGAGTTTCATAACATGTCTGTTGTAATGGCTAGGTCCAAATTACCATAGACAAAAAATGTTATACGGAAAAGTAACCCATACTCCAATTGACCTTATACGTTGTACCAGCACTTGGCCACATCAGCCAAAAATTAACTGACAAATGTCCACAATTGAATACCAAAATACAAACTCAATGAAAAAGCCTTTACGAACGAACAAATAAATGTCAATGACGGCAGTATGACGGCAACACTAGGGGAGCAGCCAAAACAGCACTAAAAGAATAAGTTATAGCAGTGATAATCGTTAATATGGGTGGTTGAAAAACACATTACTAATGTTGAAGTAACCTTGTTTCAAAGTCCGGATTCTATCAATACAGGTGATGCATGCAATATTGGCTGCAACCAATTTTGCATGAATCGTCAAAAATGCTGAAGCCCACGGTTGCGTCTATGAAACCAGAAGGAACGTGCAAAAAACGAGGTTACTTGAACAACTTTAGTATGTGTTTTCAACCACCCATATTTACGATTATCACTGCTATAAGACTTATTCTTTTTAGTGCTGTGTTCGCTGCTCCCCTAGTGGTTGAATCATGACATCCATTCTTGAACGTTTATTCGTTCGTAAAGGCTTTTTCATTGAGTTTATACTTTGGTATTCAATTGTGGACATTTGTCAGTTTAATGTTTGCTGATGTGCTGCCAAGTGCTGGTACAACGTATAAGGTCCAATTTGGAGTAGGGTTACTTATCCTGTATAACATTTTTGTCTATGGTAATTTGCACGCTAGCCATTACAACAGACATGTTATGAACTCTGGTTTGCTGATTCCCTAATGACAAATGTATGCCATACAAAGAGTGCAAGAACATCACATGCAAAGATTGTACATGCTAATGAGCATACTGTCAAATTTCCGTACTAGCAAATGTCAATACTAGCAAAACGTCTATACTGGCAAAATCTGATACTGAATAATGTCCCTGGAAAATGCCCCGAACTAGCAAATTTTCTGGCAAATGGTACCTTATTGCCTAAGCGGTGTTAACGTCACCCATACATTTGTTTTATTTTAAAATTACAAACTGCGGGGGTAATTAACCTGAAACTGGATAAAGATGTAAAAGGAGGCAAAAGTATATAAACTAAAATTTGTCGACATGGTAAGGTTCGATAGCTTTGTCCTAAAATTAAATCAGGGACTTTTCCAAAAAAGATCGCCGGCACGGGGTTTTAAGGTAATTAATCATCGAATGATTCGTAGCAAGCTACGTGGCGTCGGGACTGACGACTTTATCATATAATAACCATACTCACCACTACTGGGAGATTAGCTTTACAAATGGTGGTAGTTTATCAACCTACCAATTCATAATTATCATATCCATCCTTTTTACCATTAGAAAAAAGAAACAGGTGATTTACTTAAAAAATCTTACAAACACTCACCAGCAGTGCCTTTTGGCAAACAAGTAGTGTTTGCGCAGCAGAAGTCGCAGCCTTTGCTTCTCACAAAAGGTCTCTCTGGCCGTTCAGTTTTTTGCAGCCTGTTAATAAAATAGGTATTTGAAAATGAATAGAATCCTACATTCCATGTAGTTAAAAAGGCCAAAATATGTATATAACTTAAAAACCAAAATGCGTTTTAAATATGTAGTAAAAACCGAAAAAATATGCAAAAAATTACCTAATGTTAGTTTAAAAAAATAATTATATTATATATTTCTTGGTATGTTTTCTTACAAAAGTGAGCCTAAAGTTTTAAAACACAATTTCTAGTTTTGGAGTTGAAGATTTAAAACGTTGATACTTTTGTCTAATATAAATTTAAAAAGTCAAGACAAAATTGCCAAAACTAATAAAATAGTAGTTAAAATGAAGACAAATGGCAAAATATATAACACATATGTTATATGTTGGGAAACGTCAAAGTACGTTGAATATGTAATTACAACATGAGCTTACAATGCTCGGTTTGTTACCAATCATACAAAGCTTGGTTTCGGTCACATAACGCTATAAAAATATGCTACGCTAATTAGGAAGAACTGTTCATTACTTTTGTCAGTAATTGGAAGGTTCAGTCAAGCTATAAGGGACCTTTGCTAACATTAAAAGGAAAAACCTGATTGAAAATCAATAATACTTAATTATGATATCTAGCATGTGTATGTATACCCTATACATTTCCTAGAATATCTTAGATTTTACGGTCTTACGAGCTTTTCATACAATTAGATTAGGATTTCTTAGATCAATCTAATAATAAAAGTGCAGGTTTTGTAACACCCGTACGCCATATACCGTGATGGACTTTTATGGTTGACTCCGTTCATCCGTTGTACAACAAATAGCTGCGGCAGTTTTTATAGGAAAGGAGTTTGTCAAAACGTCACTTATTACTTTGAACGTACAATTGTTCTATGAAAAATGGCTATCTCGCTGTGAATTTATACTATCAAGGTATCCAAAAATAAACAGAAGAGAACTTACTTTCAACTCGGTTGCCCTCATGAACACAGTGGTGGGAAGTGAGGTCGTAGAAACATGAGGCCTGTTTATTGCAAAGGGTGTAGTTATGGCAATACCAGGTGCATCCTGAATTTAAACAAATAAAACACTTACATGAAGTCATTGGCATCTTGTAAAGACCTCAATCGTAATATCCCCAAAACCTTGGGTAGTTCATCTTTGTGAATATTACACATCGGAATCAGAAACAAATGGTAAGCTTTCTTCGAAGGTTTACGTGTAAAAGATTCAGTGTTCTAGTTTTAAAATGAAACGATGGTAATTTTCGTGAAAGATCAGAAGCAGCAAAACGTCTTCAGAAACGTTATTTTTAAAACTTTTCAATTGTTTTAGCATTACGACAAAGTTATCAAAACAGTAGTGTTCGCAAAGGAACAAATAAAGGAGGAGTTGGAGTTGAGGCATATGCGATGTATGGTTCAATAGGTACACCAATGTAGAAAAATATTCTAACATCCATTTATTGCGATATTTAGTTCGATAGTTACATCCATATACACGAACACACTTTTGCAAATTAATAGCCTAACAGTCTCACTATAGTGGCAGTGTACCAATTTAGCCGATTTTTACCTAACCTAATGATTTAAAGTAATACAACTCATGGCATTCTTAGAAGTGCACCCTATAAGATCCAATCGGGTACCAGGCAGATTTTCAGGAAATCGGAGAATAAGCGCACCAAATTCATATAAGAATTTCAGTCGATCGATCTATCACACTACCCTCAACTCCAACAGGGCCGTCTGCTTTACTTATACCTTCGCAAATTGCGCACGTCAATAGAGTGTTCAAAATATATACGACGGACAGCGGGTGCCATTATTATTTGATTGGTCCAGATAAAGTATGTTTTGTTAAGCAACACTGTCATTAGCGGAACGGTTATATATCATGAATGATAGATTAATAAAATTAACTAGCGACGTTTTTAGCTAACAGCACATATTTGATCAGAAAACTGCTCTAAGTGTTATTTACTTACTGTACATAAAGGTATCACAAAAACCATTAACCGCCGCCATGCCCGATTCTGTTTGAAATTGGAGATTGATGGTGTCTCCATTGAATATGCTTTCTTCTCCTCCAACATATACACGGTCAGAGGTTACTTGAAATGGTACGTCGATAACGTATGCTTTGTTGTATCCGATCTCTGAAACAATGTCTAGTCCTTGTTTCAAAAAATGTTTGTCGTTCAAAATTATGTCCATCGCCTGAAAACATTATCAAACAAACAAATACATTAATTTTGAAGACCGCTTTTTAATTGACTTAACGAACCAAACTGAATTTCGAATCCATTAAAAACTGTTAATAATGTAAAGTACAAGCTTCGTTATAACAGGGTGGCCTTAATAATCCAAAACTGTTAAACGTTGGCTGGTTGATAACCTTACTTCAAATTTTGGTGTACGTCTTTATAATTACTTTATTGGGGAAACTTTCGTCTATTTATATTTTAGTAAAACACTTTTGAATGAATTTTGACTCATAGATTGGTAATGGTAGATTAGATGCTATTTACTTGAACGAACGGCTGTCATAATTAGTCTAAATCATAGGCTGCTGATATGGAAAAACGACTATGGTATCCATTTGTTAAAATCAGGGAGCTGTATTCTAAATAAGAATCACTAAGATTGACATGATACTTTAATCCAGTACTTACTCGTCTTTCATCCCATTCCGCTAAAATAATTCGCAGCTGATAATGTCCAGGTCCATTAGGTCTGAGAGGATATTGGAGAACAGGTGTCGTCGTTGAGTTTGGTAAATATAGCGTCACCGTCTCTTGCTCCGTCAATAGCATTTGTTGTTTTGTGAATCTCTCCGTCAAGTAGAATGTCAGTCTTAAAATAATATCTATACGAATCCAGATGGTGGTTCCGCCAGCATTGACGCAGTCCGCATCCCTACCTTTTTATAGAAATTTAAAAACAATAGTTATTAAGTCTTCTTAAGTTAAATTTGTTAGAAAACTCAATCTGCTGGGTATACACACTTTTTAAAAGATTTTCAGTGTTTCGCAGGTGGTCTATGTTATAAATGCTTAATATGTAAAACTTAATTAAAAAATAACTTTCCTATCAGAAAATAATTATGCGATTCAGCGTTTCGTTGTTTGCAATGTGTTTATCTCTTCAAAACAAAGCCCTAAATCAAGCTACAGAAAGCCTTCTTTAAGTTCTATACATAGTTCTATAGTAATTTTATACTTTTTAGGTTTGAAATTTCTCAATTACTCATGTATACCCGTTCTGGATAATTAAATAGATAAAGCAAAGCAAGTACGGTTACGGAGAAGTCAATTGAAAGTTGAAATCGGGTCTAGGGGAGGGGTACTAGCAGAAAGTGCGAAAGCGAAATTGAAAGTAAAATCCACAATTAAACTCCGTTCGAGGAGGCACAAGTGGTCACAAATATCTATAGCTCATAGTTGTAAAACATTTAAGTAACTTTTAATTTCCACTTTCGGATTAAATGTAGAATTAACTTTTGGGTAACTTGAGGATTTAAATTTGCGGATTACCTTTTGGGGCGGTTTTTGAAAGACAGTAGGTGTGCGATATAACTGTTGAAAGTCTTTGAATTACCCTAAATTAATCTTGCAGCTTTCTAATACTTAATAACTTTGAATGAATATATTTGAAATCATTAAACTCTACTAAAATAGAAAATAACACGGTAATAAGATCTTACCTTTAATGTCAAATGGGTATACAACGGTAGTGTTGGATGCTGCAAATATACAAAATTGGTAGAATAATTTCATTAATATTTCGGTAAGAGTTAAACAAACCACAAGCAATATCTTTTGAAACCGCATTGATACTTAAATTTGTCCTAACATCCTTTAGCCAAACGGATATATTACATGATATTCAAATATCATCTACACCAATAAAAAATATGTCAACGTATCAACTAAAGCAAAATATTCACAATTGGCTTAGCATTTATTGGAACCCATTTCCATGATAACTCCATATTATGATTGAATTACGGTTTGTACATTTACATTTTATTATGAACCCAGAGACACCTTTAAAATTCCGGATTTGTGAAGGGGTTTAAAGTATATGTGTTGCACAAAAAGCCTCACCCTGTTCTTACGTTAAATTTTGCACTTCTTCACTATAAGTACCAAAATGTATTTGATCAGTGATCAATGATCACCAAGACAGGTCCACTCGTTTTAGGTAAGCTCAGCGTTAGTAAAACGCGACGCATTTTAGGAAAGTGGCATACATCGATTAATGAAACAATAAAATATACAGTACGACTTCAAAAAAAAGTTGCTTACCACTACTGCTTAGCAATACATTTGAGCAGTCAACATAATATGTATGTCCAATTTTCCGGAATATTACAACACAAATTTGGGAACGTATGAGTTATGTATGAACGTATTAGTAGGAGTGACATGAATGAAAGTTGGAGTACGATTTAATCGGTGGATGTCCCTTTCCTAAAACGTTAAGTGTGCCCTTCATAATGAATTTGAATTCAACGATAGGGCAAAATGTCTTTAGGGAAGTTTTTAATGCATGCCAAAGCTCCACACTTATTGTAGCAACGAAACGTATTATCAATGTAAGCCTTTGTTGTAATAATAGTTGTTGTTGGTTATCATAAAAAGTAACTTATGGCATAACTCCAATATAAATATTTGTTGAGAAAGATATAAGTTTGTCATTTAAATTTAAGAAATAGAATGCTCACCAAGCCCAGATGTCAGAAAGCAATGCATGGAGTCGTATTCATAATGACACCCGGCTTTTTTACAACCATCTGCATCAAGGCAGTAGGAGGTACAGGCTAAATGAAACAAATGTTTATGGTGACGATCAACCTTTTACGAATACGAATGCTTTTAAAGATTTTTAAAAAGATACCTTGGACGTCATATATCGATTTTCCGCGAGTAGTGAAGGTAGGAGGCAATGTCCAGGTAATTGGAGTTTTTCCGTAAGGTTTTGTTCGGTATGTTGCTATTATTAAGGAGGTTTAAATTGCATATTAGTATGAGTTAGGAGAAGTGACACTTTAGGAATCCATATTGGAAACCATAAAAATGCAATATTAGATAATTTGTTTTGGGTAATCGTATGTATTTGGGATTCCAAAATCCGACAAGCTGTTGGAGTAATATTATAGTTTCCAAAAGTAAGAAGTTGTATAAAATTGCAATAATGTTGTTCAGAAGAAATAGTAAAATCTCTTTGTTACATACAATGCATTTGAATTTAAAATGTCCACGACTTAAGATATTATTACGAAAATGATTGCTGGAGCATTTGAGCAGTAACAGTTATTATATTCTGTTAAAAGAGCAAAAATACAGACACACACAAAATGCACACACCCGCCATTTGAAGCCACGATCAACCAAACTAATGGTTTAAAAAAGCTTACTTTCTAGTCCTGATTTAGGTATCTCAAGTAAATTTGGTGATTTTGTTGCAGTCCAGAAAGACGTAGGGTCAAAATTTCTTCGGAAACCTACAATTTAAATATTATTTTTCCAGTTAAAGAAGTTTTTTCAGCGTTAGGCCATATTTTTCATTAAAAAATACATGATAAAATACTTGTAAGCCAACTGTAAAGCAAACACCCTTAATCGTGGTATGATGTGTTGTATTTATTCAACTACCAACGTATGATGTTGGGTGAAGTATGAACTTTTGGATGTTGTTCAGTGTATACAGAAACGGATTTATGTATGCTGTAACGTACTTAGCAAAATTACGATTACTTAGCAAAAATTTATTCTGTACATAATAGCCAGTTAATGCAAACATTGAAACCGGATTCCTAGTTACTCTACCGATTTCGTGATATCACTTTAATACTCACATTGGCAGATGGCTCATGCCTCATTTCGACACATCATTTGGAAGGTTTAAGTAACGAAGTAAATACTGGGTGAAAAGAATGATTTTATATTCCTTTTTAGGATTTTTACAAACATTTTAGTTCGAATTTTGGTGCACCAAGGCGTTTTTCCAGCACTAATAATAAATATGGCCCAACTACTAACCCAGTTTGACACCCAAGCTCTGGTTGTTGTTTTCGAATGCATTATTTTGACAAAGCCTTTGCGAATGGTTGTTAATACAGCATCCCTAAACTCCACATTTATGACCGTTTTTGCTTAAAGTGTAAACAACTTCTCGATTCAATCAGTTTGCTTCATCTTCCGCCGTCTTATTCGTTTGTCCATATGAAATTTTTACACACTTTTTAAGAAAGGATATTGTGAGAACGTAGTCTCAGTAGTAGTAGAATGGCTAGGATCTATCCGAGTTTATTCCCGAACTAGTCACTATAGCCTAAATGGTAGAGTGCAAGGGGCCTATCCTAGAGATGCTGGGTTCAATACCAGCTAGTGGCAAACATTTTTTTCTGTCATTTCATAACGTATTTCTCTTACAAACTCGATCCTTACAATATGTAAGATGCATGTAAGCAAGAAACGTAAAGAATATCAGTAATTAATGCGTTTCTCATTTCGTCCATTAATTGCATGGCAAAGCTTTCACAATGCCTACAAGATGTAGCCATGCGTGCGAGAGCTAAATCTAGTTAGTGCCTAAAGCTACGTTTGTGTCTAACTTGTAGTGCAAGTTGCTACCTGTGTGTTTATGATTCCCTTGCCGTTCTTGGCATTATGTCGAATATAGTTTTTTACATTCAACTTCTTGTTAAACCGTAAACTATCATACCAAGCGTTTCGTTTTCATACGTTCAAATCATTCCAGGGAGTTTGTATCGAAGACAAATCTTAAAAAATTAATAGATGACTAAACCATATTATATTATTACTACTTCTGATGTATTTGATGAAAACTAAGGAAAGCAAACGAATGCTATTATCTGCCTAATGATTTAAGTAAAATGGGGTACGATCGAGCATGAATTAAAACATCTTGCCTTTTTTGTGGATTCAGTTTAGTCAAAGTAAATCCTCGGATTACAATTTAAAGGTTTCACTTACCATGTCCAATGGTGTTTAGAAAATATATAATCAGAAGCATGGTAAACCCATGCTCCCGACAATTGAAGATCATCCTGTGCACTTGTATAGTCGCTCGATAAGTTAAAAAACCAATCTACACATGTATGAAATTTCCGATGTCTACAGCAAGAATGTAAGTATTGAACTGAAAAAATGTTGCTTCAAGTCAATACTTGCTGGCCGTTATTGTAGCAAAATTGCTGCGCACACAAGTACGCAGATGGGGATTCTTGGAATTGGCAGTTGGCTTAGTAAAGTCATGCCAGGCATTTTACATGTTACTATTTTCTTACACAGTTGAGTGTAAAAATTCATCAGCTTCTAACCCCCTAAAGTGATATATAGTATTACTTCTCACGGTCCGTAGTATTGGAAACGGTCGGGGGAAATCAAGTTGTTTTCACGTATTTTCAATTAAACCAAAGTGAGAGGTAACCACAGGATTTTAGCTCCCACTTTTAGTCAACAGCATTATGTGTATGCGCTCCTAATTCATTATTATTGGGGATTATAAGTTAACTTCTGGTTAATTAGTAGTCAAGGATCCATTTTTTTTCTCTGGTGATGCCAAGCCGCTTTTCGAGTATATACTCCATTTGCGATCACCTTCTACCATTCAGGCATTTTGATTACTTCTTAGACGTTTTTACATGCAAACCACATTTACGATGTAAGTACTTGCTGCAAAACATAGTACCTCTACGTATTTACTTTAGCATCGCGAGTAAGATTGTAAAACATGGGCTAGTCTTATGTTACTTTTCGTTTTCCGAGTCTTTACACCTTAAACACTGTCATTTTTATTCCTGTACGTGTATACAAACAAACACTAAAACTCGCGTTTTAAACTTCCTGTAAACTTTGATGACACAAGGAATTTTGTAAAAAATCCCACAATCCATAACACCGCTTTATAAATCAGCTTTTTCGAAAAATTCTAAACACACCGACTATTCAAAGATATTTTTGTTTGTCTGCATAAATCTACAAACAAATTAGTTAATCAATATCAGCTTCTAGTATTGGAAGAACGTATTTCACTTCATGCATTTGTACGGAGATTGGATTTGCGCATGTTATTACCAAATCTCATAAATGTATGATGTTGGGTGAAGTACAAAAAGGATTCTTAGTTCCTTTAATGACATTTCATTGCATAATAATTTCACCAAATTTTAAACAGAAACAAGTAATCCCAGTTTTTACAATACTGGAGTAACATTATACTTGTTTACTTGGTTACACTTAAGTTTGTCGATTAGTGAAAAGAATGCAATCTAAACCCAGTTACAGAATGCATGGACTGACGATTACAGCATTGTATGAAGCAATCATTATAACTAAAACTGCCCAGAAGCATTACTTCTTTGGCATATGCAATGCGTATAGTTGGTTTGCATACGAGATTCAGTATTTTGCACGAAAAGTCGAAGAGTGTTGTGAATTTAATAACAGCATTCAACGAATACATTCTTTGTTGATGTTTTAAGAGGTTAATTTTAAATACCAATCCGTAGTGTTCTAGACACATGAAACTTAATGGAAGAAATTGTCTTGTTTATGTTCCATGAGAACAGCTATGGAAAGCACGGCTTTTGCATGATTTCTTTTCTGCTACATGTCGCAAGCCCTACTCGCCCGTGAACTCAGATACCGTGCGTTTCATCCCAAACTTCCATTCACAAGGCTCTCTTCTGGCTTGAAACCACCAAATGTGCACGAAGTAGCCAAACAGTGCATCAATTTACCATTACTTTGGCCTTCTCCAAATAGATACAACAGTATCATACGCAAGAAGCATGTTCCTAAAAATATACTAAACAGTAGATACGAATCACAGAAAAGCCAAACTGCAAATTCTTCTGCCATAAAAATGAATTTTATTTCCTTTAGGAGACCAAGAAATACTGGATTTGGAAAAACAGTCAAAGAAGACAGTTGTTATTTTCGGTACCTACCCAAAAAGAGCAATAATGAAAATAATGACGCATGAACCAAAGACGTCTCCATCGCATTAACATTTATGGAGCCTGTCTACATACCACCTCTTCAGCCTTAAAAATGACTAATAATTTATGGAGTCTGTCAATCTATGCTAACCCAATTAACCCGATGACTTTATGTGTACATAATTTCTAGCTTTAATTAACAAGTCCAACGGCGTGTGGGTAAGTCAAAATCAATGGCACGACATACTTATGCTTACAACAATAGGCCACAATCGCTTGCCTTATTATGTCACTCAGATATTTCAATCTCAACACAAGATTTATAATTATTTTTCACTGGGACATGCACACGAAAATGCCTGCATGCAAGAATAGGCTGCATGCTCATGTTTTTCATTGCTGCAAGTTTATACAGCTTAGTTGCTACTCAAACACGCAAATGGAAATTCTCGGAAGTGAGTAGTTTGGGTAAACTCATGCTAAATATTCCTTATATTCACGTAGTTTAGTTGTTAACTAAAGAACCTTAACGGATAATACCTAATACTTGTTAGACGTTTTTAATTTTTGAAAACTGTTGTCTGCATAATTTAAAGAAAACATTCAAATTGTGTTGAATTAGCATAAGTACTTCTTTTAATTTTAATGCACTTTTGGATGTTGCTCAGTGTGTACAGAAACGGATTTATGTATGCTGTAACGTACCTAGCAAGATTACGAGCTTTTATTCTGTACATAATATCCAGCTAATGCAAACATCTAGTTACTCTACCGATTTCGTTATATCACTTTAATACTTACATTGGCAGATGGCACATGACTCATTTCGACCCCTCATTTGGAAGGTTTAAGTAACGAAGTTAATACTGGGTGAATAGAATGATTTAATGTTCCTTTTTAGGATTTTTACAAACATTTTAGTTAAAATTTTGGTGCACCAAGGCGTTTTTTCAGCACTAATAATAAATATGGCCCAACAACTAACCCAGTTTGACACCCAAGCTCTGGTTGTTGTTTTCGAATGCAGTATGTTGACAAAGCCTTTGCGAATGGTTGTTGCTACAGCATCGCAAAACGCCACATTTATGACAGTTTTTACTTAAAGTGTAAATAACTTCTCGATTCAATCACTTTGCTTTATCTTCCGCCGTCTTCTTCGTTAGTCGATATGAACTTTTTACACACTTTTTAGAGTGGATATGTAAGATGCAAGTCAGCGAGAAACGTAAAGAATATCAGTAATTAATGCGTTTCTCATTTCGCCCATTAATTGCATGGCAAAGCTTTCACAATGCCTACAAGATGTAGCCATGCGTGCGAGAGCTAAATCTACGTTAGTGCCTAAAGCTACGTTTGTGTCTAACTTGTAGTGCAAGTTGCTACCTGTGTGTTTATGATTCCCTTGCCTTTCTTGGCATTATGTCGAATATAGTTTTTTACATTCAACTTCTTGCTAAACCGTAAACTATCATACCAAGCGTTTCGTTTTCATACGTTCAAATCATTCCAGGGAGTTTTGTATCGAAGACAAATTCTTAAAAAATTAATAGATGACTAAACCATATTATATTATTACTACTTCTGATGTATTTGATGAAAACTAAGGAAAGCAAACGAATGCTATTATCTGCCTAATGATTTAAGTAAAATGGGGTACGATCGAGCATGAATTAAAACATCTTGCCTTTTTTGTGGATTCAATTTAGTCAAAGTAAATCCTCGGATTACAATTTAAAGGTTTCACTTACCATGTCCAATGGTGTTTAGAAAATATATAATCAGAAGCATGGTAAACCCATGCTCCCGACAATTGAAGATCATCCTGTGCACTTGTATAGTCGCTCGATAAGTTAAAAAACCAATCTACACATGTATGAAATTTCCGATGTCTACAGCAAGAATGTAAGTTGAACTGAAAAAATGTTGCTTCAAGTCAATACTTGCTGGCCGTTATTGTAGCAAAATTGCTGCGCACACAAGTACGCAGATGGGGATTCTTGGAATCGGCAGTTGGCGTAGTAAAGTCATGCCAGGCATTTTACATGTTACTATTTTCTTACACAGTTGAGTGTAAAAATTCATCAGCTTCTAACCCCCTAAAGTGATATATAGTATTACTTCTCACGGTCCGTAGTATTGGAAACGGTCGGGGAAATCAAGTTGTTTTCACGTATTTTCAATTAAACCAAAGTGAGAGGTAACCACAGGATTTTAGCTCCCACTTTTAGTCAACAGCATTATGTGTATGCGCTCCTAATTCATTATTATTGGGGATTATAAGTTAACTTCTGGTTAATTAGTAGTCAAGGATCCATTTTTTTCTCTGGGTGATGCCAAGCCGCTTTTCGAGTATATACTCCATTTGCGATCACTTTCTACCATTCAGGCATTTTGATTACTTCTTAGACGTTTTTACATGCAAACCACATTTACGATATAAGTACTTGCTGCAAAACATAGTACCTCTACGTATTTACTTTAGCATCGCGAGTAAGATTGTAAAACATGGGCTAGCTGAATGTTACTTTCCGTTTTCCGAGTCTTTACACCTTAAACACTGTCATTTTTATTCCTGTACGTGTATACAAACAAACACTAAAACTCGCGTTTTTAAACTTCCTGTAAACTTTGATGACACAAGGAATTTTGTAAAAAAGTCCACAATCCATAACACCGCTTTATAAATCAGCTTTTTCGAAAAATCTAAACACACCGGCTGTTCAAAGATATTGATTTAATTTGTTTGATAGATCTACAGAAAACAAAAATATCTTTGAACAGCGGTGTGTTTAGAAATTTTCGAAAAAGCTGATTTATAAAGCGTGTTATGGATTGTGGACTTTTTTACAAAATTCCTTGTGTCATCAAAGTTACAGGAAGTTTAAAACGCGGGTTTTAGTGTTTGTTTGTATACACGTACAGGAATAAAAATGACAGTGTTTAAGGTGTAAAGACTCGGAAAACGAAAAGTAACATAGCTAGCCATGTTTTACAATCTTACTCGCGATGCTAAAGTAAATACGTAGAGGTACTATGTTTTGCAGCAAGTACTTATATCGTAAATGTGGTTTGCATGTAAAAACGTATAAAAGTAATCAAAATGCCTGAATGGTAGAAAGTGATCGCAATGGAGTATATACTCGAAAAGCGGCTTGCATCACCCAGAGAAAAAATGGATCCTTGACTACTAATTAACCAGAAGTTAACTTATAATCCCCAATAATAATGAAATTAAGCGCATACACATAATGCTGTTGACTAAAAGTGGGAGCTAAAATCCTGTGGTTACCTCTCACTTTGGTTTAATTGAAAATACGTGAAAACAACTTGATTTCCCCGACCGTTTTCCAATACTACGGACCGTGAGAAGTAATACTATATATTTTAGGGGTTAGAAGCTGATGAATTTTTACACTCAACTGTGTAAGAAAATAGTAACATGTAAAATGCCTGCATGACTTTACTAAGCCAACTGCCAATTCCAAGAATCCCCATCTGCGTACTTGTGTGCGCAGCAATTTTGCTACAATAACGGCCAGCAAGTATTGACTTGAAGCAACATTTTTCAGTTCAATACTTACATTTCTTGCTGTAGACATCGAAATTTCATACATGTGTGGATTGGTTTTTTAACTTATCGAGCGACTATACAGTGCACAGGATGATCTTCAATTGTCGGGAGCATGGGTTTACCATGCTTCTGATTATATATTTCTAAACACCATTGACATGGTAAGTGATACCTTTAAATTGTAATCCGAGATTTACTTTGACTAAACTGAATCCACAAAAAAGCAAGATGTTTTAATTCATGCTCGATCGTACCGTTTTACTTAAATCATAGGCAGATAATAGCATTCGTTGCTTTCCTTAGTTTCATCAAATACATCAGAAGTAGTAATAATATAATATGGTTTAGTCTAATTAATTTTTTTAAGAATTTGTCTTCGATACAAAACTCCCTGAATGATTTGAACGTATGAAAACGAAACGCTTGTATGATAGTTTCGGTTTAACAAGAAGTTGAATGTAAAAAACTATATTCGACATAATGCCAAGAACGGCAAGGGAATCATAAAACACACAGGTAGCAACTTGCACTACAAGTTAACACACACGTAGCTTTAGGCACTAACCTAGATTTAGCTCTCGCACGCATGGCTACATCTTGTAGGCATTGTGAAAGTTTGCCATGCAATTAATGGACGAAATGAGAGAACGCATTAATTACTGATATTCTTTACGTTTCTTGCTTACATGCATCTACATATTGTAAGGATCGAGTTTGTAAGAGAAATACGTTATGAAATGACAGAAAAAATGTTTGCCACTAGCTGGTATTGAACCCAGCATCTCTAGGATAGGCCCTTGCACCCTACATTTAGCTATAGTGACTAGTTCGGGAATAAACTCGGATAGATCCTAGCCTTCTACTACTACTGAGACTACGTTCTCACAATATCCTTTTTAAAAAGTGTGTAAAAATTTCATATGGACAAACGAATAAGACGGCGGAAGATGAAGCAAACTGATTGAATCGAGAAGTTGTTTACACTTTAAGCAAAAAATCATAAATGTGGAGTTTAGGGATGCTGTATTAACAACCATTCGCAAAGGCTTTGTCAAAATAATGCATTCGAAAACAACAACCAGACTTGTGTCAACTGGGTTAGTAGTTGGGCCATATTTATTTATAGTGCTGGAAAACGCCTTGGTGCACCAAAATTGAACTAAAATGTTTGTAAAATCCTAAAAAGGAATATTAAAATCATTCTTTTCACCCAGTATTTACTCGTTACTTAAACCTTCCAAATGATGTGTCGAAATGAGGCATGAGCCATCTGCCAATGTGAGTATTAAAGTGATATCACGAAATCGGTAGAGTAACTAGGAATCCGGTTTCAATGTTTGCATTAACTGGTATTATGCTACAGAAAAATTTTTGCTAAGTAATCGTAATTTTGCTAAGTACGTTACAGCATACATAAATCCGTTTCTGGTATACACTGAACACATCCAAAAGTTCATACTTCACCAACATATACGTTGGTAGTTGAAAAATACAACACATCATACCACGATTAAGGGTGTTTTTGCTTACAGTTGGCTTACAAGAATTTTATCATGTATTTTTTAATGAAAAATATGGCTAACGCTGAAAAAACTTCTTTAGCTGGAAAATAATATTTAAATTGTAGGTTTCCGAAGAAATTTTGACCCTACGTCTTTCTGGACTGGCAACAAATCACCAAATTTACTTGAGATACTAAATCGGACTAGAAAGTAAGCTTTTCTTATAAACCATTTAGTTGTTGATCGTGGCTTCAAATGGCGGTGTGTGCATTTTGTGTGTTCTGTA
>LJIJ01003479.1:0-18905 GCA_001718145.1 Orchesella cincta | reverse complement strand
CTCCCATTCTGCAAAACGCAAAGATAAAATTAGTTGGAATTCAAACTTTCGGTATAAGGATAAAAACTGGACAAAGACTACGAAAGTTGGGTCTCAGGAGTTGCCAAATGTACAGCGCTCAAAGAACGGGAATTCAAATGCATGGTCAGGCTGCAATTACATCATACGTATATTTGCAATTTTGTTAATGTTGCAGGTGTTCTTTGCTGTATTTGTGATCTGGTTGTGTGCCAGCAAAAAGAATTAAATCATACATAATATTGTAAAAAAACTTAAATTCGGAGCGGATATGTGCTAATAAAACCATTACCTTTTTATCAGTCATTAACGTATTTTTATTTAATTTAAATTTAAGTTTTGCGATTGAATTCTCAAATCCGTATGCAATATCTTAAGTATAAACATTTGCGCGCTTACACATACATTTGTAATTTTACCTGGCTTTGCTTGCAGTCAACGCAGAACAACCCACATTCAATAACTTATTAGAGACTATTGCGCATTAAGATCATTTTTTGGCATGCTCAATCCTGAAGAACCTTTAAAAATGTTATTTTGCATACCATATGCTCTAAAATACCAAAATATACGAAAAATATAAAAATATGCCGTAAACCTCAAAATATGCTGCAAAAATTTGGTTTCTATGTGTTTCTTGGCTGCTTGTAAAGTAAGCTCAATACAATTTAAAAATTCGGCTATCCGGGATTTTAGGAAATGCTTCTGTAAACAAATTTAATAAACCATTTGTAATTGGGTGAATTAAAAATCTTTGCCACGTTTTGGGTACCTACCGGGCTTTTTTGAGTCATTAAAGAACAATGTGATTAGGCAGCCTAACTCCATTACGTGTGACATTGAGAATAATGTTGCATAAAATTGATGAGTTTTGTCATGGGCTATCCTTTCTATGTAAAGTGAAGTTCTAAGATGCCTCTATTTATTATCATTGTGGTCCGATTTAGGAAGCCACAAACCTGCATAATTGAATATTTCTAAAAATCTGAACGTTTTACGGTATTAACTTCAGCATGACTGGATTTAGAAAGGTAGCTGAATGCTTGATGACTTTATCTCAATGAATGATTAGATCAGTAATTAGAAGATGGAATGTATCGCTAAACACCTTGATAAATAACCTGGTGGGAAATCTGGCCAGGGAATTATGAGTTGATTAGCATTTAGCATGACAATCTTTCTGTAAATATTCATTTGCGGTAAAAGATTTGTTTGTATTTAAAAAGTATTATTATTATTAATCTGAATAGTATTCACTGAAAAGAAATTTGAAAGACACGTTCTGCTAACCAGAATCCGCTGCTTTCTGATAAAAATTAAATGTAATTTTATTACATAAACCATTTCCTGCTCGTGTTTCAGTGCAGATCAAAAATTAAGCAAATAAATATTAATGGTTAAATCAGAAACCTATACAGTAGCATTTGAAAATACATAAATATGTCGTCATTCACAGGAAATTTTGCATTTCGCGTTGTTAGTAGATTTAAAGTGTATTTGTATATTACTTCATTCATGTGTATGTTTTATACAATCTGTCGCCTGTTCAAAATCGCATTAATCTTTTGATATCAAACCATTTGCTATGTTATATAATAACTCCAAACGACATCCCCATTTTAGATTCCCCCAGCAGGTTTTTTCATGCCTGAATGCTCCATTTTATATCAAATTCTCTTCAAATTTCGTAGTAGAAATTTACAGCATCTAAAGTAACCTAGTGAAAACGTTAAGCTAATTTAAATACTTGAGGAGTGTCCCTTACAGTAAATGTTCTAAAATAAGAGCATATTAAATGGCGAATTTATATTCTGCACATGTTTCATACACTACGTCATCAAACATTTCCATCTCTGCGTAATTCCAGCAGATATACGAAAGTTGATTGCTTCTGAAGATTTATTCAGTTGAACTATACACTAATATTATAGACCACATTATGACATGCACGATAGATGGACATTCTGGTTGGAGCAGGTGAAGACATTTGAAGCAAAGGGGTTAATAAAAGTATCAACGCCTGTGTGCAATTAAAGGGACGCCCAATTTCTCTATTATTTTATCAAATTCGCACTGCAAATGTTAAAACCACTTTGATAGCGAACAACATTTCTGTACGGAGTTTACCACAAGCCGCCCATTTTTTGAAATTTTGAAAAAATACGCGCTTACAGTTTGCCTACAAAAATTATGTGCTAAAAACCCGTTCATAATCTGTTTATATTTGTTAACACCATTCTTAATTTCAAGCCTATATAATATTAACACCGCTAAAATAAGCGCCCCTATAAGCTAAGCCTAACAAAGCGTAATTTGACTTGATTGCCTGTAAAAAGCCGGAGAGCTTCCGCGCAAGCTGAAATAGTCGTTTCTAACGCCGTAGGTTTGACACGCTCTGAACACGATGCCTGTATTCACTGTTTTTCTGTACAAACTAAACTTTGCTGAATTTACATGTTAAGTTGATGGAGCAGCAGTACAGGCAAATATTACTTAGAATTTATTTCAAATAAAGTTAACTTTTGGTGCGAAATTCTTCCAACGTTTTTAGTTCAAATGTTTTGCCTTTTTTGATGTTACGTAGAACGTCATTAGGAGCATTGAAGACCACAGATTTCTAGTGGCTCTAATTCCATATGCCTAATTCACTGACCATTGGCCGGTTTGGCCAATTACAAGAAACCATTCTGTGCCCTAAATTTCCAAAAGTTAAAGCTTTCTACAGAAAAACTGCGAATACAGCATCGTGTTCAGACGTAGTCAAACTTACCTAGAAACACTAACTTCAACTTTGCCCCTGAACTCTCCTGACACTTCAGTCGCCGTACTTCCCTCTGTATAGCCTGCTCTTAACATAAAAAAGTAAATAAAGGCTGAAAACTCTCATGCCTTCGCCTTTTTAAACTTTCGCCGCATGGCCCACCATATTCTTCGAATTTCACAAAAAACCTTGGGTGATCCCATTGAGAATCTTGTTAGCTAAATGTGTTCAAAATTTCAGGTCAATTTGAATATAAAACGCCATAGGCCGGAATCAAACCTGGAGTTCTTTGCATCAGTAAATGTGATTCTTTTATTGCCCCTCGCCCTTCAAATATTTATAACTTACCCCAACCCAGACCATTTACAATGCAAACAACCTTTACTTGTGTTCTACAATTTAGTTAGCCCATAAGTCATTTAGCAGGACTTAAGTGTTTGAGGCGCATATGACTTCATATTGCTGCCGGAATAACTCTTCATCTAGATTTTAATAGCACCAATTATCTTACCTTTGCGTCATTAATAATTCTATTGTGTATATGAATACAATACTATTTCGGTATAAATTCTGCGTCAAATCGTGTGTTTTTATCAGTAAGCAACCAGATCTCCTCATCATTGGATGAGAGATCCGCAATACCAGTTACAATGGATTGTAAGCAGATTATCTTCATTTTCTTTGCCTTTGGGTCTGTCGTCATTGCGGTAAGCTTTACATTTGCTATTTCCTACTCATGATTACTTTCTTACTTTCATGACCTTGTTAGGGTGTACATTAATTTAGTGACATTTTATATTTAATAATTATTTGTTGCCGTTGTTGTAAAGATAGGGAACGATGATGTAGCACCTCAAACGAAATTCTCCGGACAGTCTGAAAGGAAAGCTCTAGCGTCCGACAACGGCAAAGAAATATTACAATCAACTGCCGAAGATCCTGGACAATCCATGATCAGTCATGGCAGTTAGGCTAAGTAAACATGTACTGAGTATGCCTGCTTTTAAAAAACTCTTAGTAAAATTTCTCGGAGCTTAGAACATTATTTCATTATTGCCCTTTTCTAAAAAATAGGCCGCCGAGACAACAAAGCAACAAAGCACATGCATGCCTGCGAAGCCCATAGCGTGCGTCATCTTGCACTGGTGCTCACATGCGACAAGGCCCCCTAAATTCGGTTTAGAAGGATGTAAATTTTGCTTGATAGGAGCCGTTTTTCAAAGCTATACTTTTTTATTATTTTCCAAACAGAACAGGCCGACCTGCCGAAGCAAGGATCCTGCTATGGACGTCTATTTTGGCCTTCCTCAAAATCCAGCCTAGAGCGCGGGATCTAAAACCGTGCGCCCGTCCTGGCAACTTAGCCGAATGCATGTTCGGTCTAGTTCTACAACTTGATGTTAATTGAATAATTTCAACATGTACAATATAACAATAAAAAACACTATATTTAAGCATCAAAAACTTTTATGGTTGCCTTTGTTTCATTTGAACAATTTAATCTGCAAACACGCATCCTTACCGCAATGTCTCCCCTCGCTTCAGTGTGACACTTGCCATTGAATATCATTGATTACCAGCCCATTGGCAGTTTCAGGCTGCTAAATGCCTATTTCAGAAAGCGATTTCGTGTTGTTGAGTCATTTTCAAAGAATATCGGAGAGCTCGTTAACAATGAGAAAGAAACATAAGGCCCAGCTTCATATGCTAGTATAACTAAATAGTTCAGACAGTCTACAGTTCACTCAATGGACGCTTCATGTCTGACCCCACTGGTACCTACTTGCGCCGTTTCGCGTTTTAGGTGTTACGCAATTACGAAATGCTCCTTCATTGATATTGGCATCAATTTAAATAGTTATTGCTTGGTGCCTAATTGCTAATTAATCTTTCCCGTTTGCGCCCGCTGTTTCTTAAACTCGCCGTTTTTTAAGCAAGCCTTGTCTGTGTTTTGCTTTTTGGCCGGTCACTGAGCGGTCTAAGACACCATTTTTGGCTCAGAATATGTTGGCTGCAGTCAAAATTAGCTACAACGTACCCCCAAAACAACGAGTGCCCAACAAATTAGCGTTGCCCATCAAGACTTAATGCCGAGACTGTACGAGGTAAACCCAGGCCCAATAAAAATAGCCCGCAGGACTCGCCGATTCAGCCCGATGTTATCGGAGCAAAGTCGATGCGCAAATAGCAGTCCAGCCAGCCAGATATGCACCCTTAAAGCTGAATCAAGCCAGTTTTACTTAATTCGCCCCAACTTAAAACCCTATTTGCCGCCACCAAATCGGCCCAAATAAACATTTTGTTAATGTATTATTATGCTACATTTCTCAATAAATTCCTAAAGCTACAATTTATTTTTGGCTTGTGTTTTCAGATATGGCTGCGCCAAAATTTTGGTCGTTATTTGCCACCCGCGCGGATGACATGGCCCACGCTTAATGACAGAAACAAAAATAACCGAGGTTTTCCCGAAGCTGGCAAAATTGTTTTTTTGAAAGTCCTTCAACTCTCACGGATTACTTTGTATGTAATTTTTTTAGGAAATTCATTGCAGCTTTTTTACTCCTTTTATACACATATCTCACGGCTGTTGATTGAATAAAAGGAAAAACAAAATAGCATTTATTTATAAAGACCAATATTAATTTTGTGATTAATCCAGCTCAGCATCATGTCCACATTTGTTTACATGCATACGCAAAACATATCCACTCCCATAATGGATAAATGCAGATAGGGCCCTTTACTACATGGATATAATTAGCCCTGTATGAGAGTTTCATAAATTTTGTAAGTACTTCCACTTTATTAACACAAAGAGTTTGAATGATCCGATTTGCAGCTGCAATAATAAAAACGGTTAATACAATTAAAATAATATACGTTATAGTTATGCGCTACTGTTAACAATATCACAAGTATATGAACACGTCTTAACTTTTTGAGTCATTATTATAGAAGAAATGTACCTTGTGAGAAACATTTGTCACTGTTGCATGCTACGAATTCGTGCAGACTCACCAAGCCTGAAAAGCAGACACGATTTGAATGTGCGTCAAAAATAAAATAGGAAAAGGATGAAAATATTTTAAACTTTGCAAAATTACAGATGGTATATTACCGGGGTCTGCCTTTTATTTCAGTTTTTACTTCAGAAAGAATTTAGGTTAAAATCCGTATAATAGATTCAGCTCCCAATTTCAGAGATGTGCTTTGAGTTCGCATTTTATTTACTTCAACACTGTTAATTTTCAACTTGGAAGGAAGTTTAGAAACGTTCGGTAACATTTACCAGACCAAAGGGGGTAAAATTTTAAAAATGCATTTAAATGGAGCCCGTAAAGATACTTGATATTGCTTCTAAAATTGTGGGGCTAACTGAGATTCAGATTTGTTGGCTTTGTAGAATATTACAGATTTACGTTGCAAATGAAACCGGAACATTGAATGCTGCATTTTTAGAATATACTCTCACCTTACATTTATATTTTAATTTATTTTGGACAAAAATGCAATCGTGTCACATTGTTTTTTAAGCAAGTATTATTTGCACTTTCACTTAAAATGTCTTCAGCATCAAAAATATTTCCCACCGGCATACCTACTTAAACATATGATGGTAACAAGTTTATGGTTAGGATGGATGGATGTAGTTTATCTAGATTACAAACACTTCACTTTCTGTAGCCTTGGACAAATCTATATATCTTCGCTTGCACTTTGGTAATTATGGCATGCATTTCTGCCACTATTTTTATGCGACGGCAAATAATCAGCAGTGGCAGAAGATCACTTGGGACACCCCGATAACCTCTGCTCGGCCAGTCTTACAGTTGCAATTATCTTTAAATCGCATTGTGTTTGAAACGAACTTTTGTCATCATTGGATTGCTCTCCCTTTATCATCATTTATACGAAAGATATTTTTGTTTTAAATAGAACGCAAATCATTTATAGTTGACAGTTTAGGCTTCCCTTTTTAGGGACCTGCGTTTTTGTGCCCTATTAATTTTGAAAATGGATAATTATCATATAAAATTGGCAAAGTGTCCGATCCGAACAAGGAAGTTATAAAACCAACTGTAATCCAATATTTTATTTACAAAGTGACTAAATTCTTCGTTTTTTCTATTGCCTGCCAAGATTGGAAGATTTATGATCACAATTATTTTTCGTATTAATTTCTAGTTTTTTATTTTGCATTAGATGTTTTTATTATTTTAACATATAAATAACATATTTTTTGAATTCTGTAAATATATAATGATTTTAATTCAAACTATTGTCATTCTCAGTGTAATTTAAGCAAAAACTATCCATTTTAAGATGAGCGAAAGATAATAAACTATATACTATTATAATTATTTAACCACCCAATTCTTGCCAAAATGTACTTGCAAATTACAAATATTTTAACAATAAACATGATAAGGGTTACCTTCAATCGTCACATCTCCATTGGCCAATACTCCTATCTCTTCACATATTAGCGCCGGCAGTAAATCTTGGTAATGGAACCAACTTTAAATGTACAAGTATTCAAGTTTGGCATCCTACTCCAAATTTTCGATTGCTGTATTAGCTCTTCGAACTCATAATCCAGAACTTCCCTTTCTGATCTCAGTTCAACTTCCAAAAGTTTTAAAGACTTCAACTTGAGAAATGGGCTTAGGCTGGGCAAGCTGCCAAAGTGGTCCAATTTTAATCTTTCCAAATTGGGCAAGCAGATTTGGAATTCTTGGTTAAGTACCAAATCTGGGGAAATGTAACCCGGAATAATGATTACAGTTTTTAGCGTACTTGCAAAGGTTTTCAAGCCTTCAAAAACTCGTTGTAAATCAACATCCGTAGTGTTTGGACCCTCGTGGTTGAAAATTTCAAATGACACTTTCCTCAAAGGCGGAGGGTGCTCAAGGGTACAAAACCGCTCCAAATCATTTAAAGAAATAAGTAATTTCATTACTTGCAAATTGGAGAATCTGAACACCGCCTCTTCAAGCGGATTTGGTAGAAAACGGTGAAAACCCAGACGCTTGACATTTGTCGATGTGCAACAGTTTTCCAAAATATGGATTTTTCTACCCCAGCGTTCCTGCATTGGCACATAAACTGTTTCCAACTGCAAAAGTTCAGGCAAGGGATTTGCTCTGTAGAAGTCTAACTGATCTTGTTGATCTTCCAATCCATCGTATCCTCCGATGACTTTAAAACGCTTTAAATTCGGCATCTGTATTAACAGGTTTTGAAGGATTGGTCTGTAGTTCCAAGGTGCACCAACATTGTTGAGAAAAATATCGACAAAATGTACTTGTAATCCAAAGATACGTAACCAATTTGTAACTTTTCGATAGTACTCCACTTCTACAACATTCAAGTTAGATCTGAAAAGCAAAGGGGTTTTCAATCGAAGTTTTTTACTAAGGAAAAGATTCCCTGGGTGGGATTCCATATCTTGTAAAAACTGTAGAATTTGCTCTGACGATTGAAACAAATTTGTCAAATATGGAGACTTGGCTCACCCTCGTTTTCAAAATCGAGCTGGACATGTTGTTCATGTGTTTGGTAGCATTAGTAGAGAACAGCAGTCCAGGACTGGCAAGTTTTGCGGCACTCCAAAAACGATTTCTTTGGAAGGAACTCAAGCAATCTGCAAAAAAAACATTATTAGTATTTTTTATAAAATGTTCAAATCGATTGTAATTTCAGCTCATTGGATTTCGCGACGAGACTTTAAAATTTTAAGCGCCGAGTTGCAATGGAAGCATTTATATATTAGAACTTGTCAGTTAGAGCTAGTCATCTTATGTTTTTAACTAAGTAGCGTACTTGAACAAAACACGAAATTGAATAAATAATACTTATTCATCTTTAATTTTTCATATTTAAATCTCCACTTAAAATGGCCATTTGAATTACCTCCTGAATAAGCAGTAAAGTCCGTTCATTCTCCAGTCTGTTTCTCATTTGAGGAAAAACGAAAAAGCTGGCTTGTCTGAAGCTTCAAGCTTGTCAAACACGTTCATGCAAATCTACAATAAAAACAGAGTATGAACGATTTTTTTAGTTTTCTACTAATTGAGATTGGTTAATGAAAAAATCATTGAAATGCAAAATTCTTACATCCTCCGGCATCTCGTTTATACCTCCAACTACAGTTTCCCGTTCAGAAATATCATTTTCTTTTGCCCAAAACGTTTCCTGATTCTCGAATACTGGAAGAGATTCGACATTCTCCTCCGATGACAATGAAAACCTTAATAATAAAAATTTATTGTATAAAGTAATTCAACCACATAATAAAACGGAGATGGAAAACCAAATCCTTTAAAAATTACCTAATTGTGCCACCAACAGCGTTGACCTCACGAATGCCATCATTGTTATCTGCTTTGCTTGTCAGTTTGATGCGTTTTCTCTCTCTTATATTATCTTTGTCTGGATCAACAATGCTTTCGAGAGTCTCCTCCGACTCCCGAGTTTGATTCCCTTCCTCGTTTACAATCGACATTTTCTTCACAATCTCATCGACTGGAGAATTTTTTAAACCCACCTGTTAAAGCAATCCAGGTCACACGTAAAAATTAATACTGTACCAAAATGTTCCAATGAAGCAAGTCAACTTCGTACCTCATTTGATATAATGCCAAAAGGATAATATGTTCTTAAAAAATACAATCGTACCGTTTGGTTTGGAAGAGAATTCCCGTTCCGCTTTGATTGATTTTAAATTATCATTTATTTGGGAGAATCTATCTTCCGTATCGTGAACAAAACTACTAATTCAAGGTAAAGCAATGCAATCAACACAACAAACGATTATTGCTTGCCACAATTGAAATTATTAGAATTTATGTCAGTTGTAACTTGTCAAAATCCAATAAACTGTCTGCAGTCCACAAGTAGAATTAAATACGTGTGAATGGGAAGTAGAGGTAAACACGTCTGAGCAAGAGCTGCTTCTCGTGTTTTGATATTTTCATGTAACATTGCAGGGTAGCATCAAGTCAGCTGCAGGCTATTTAGGTTCATAAAATAGCAAAGATATTATTTGACTTTATATACATATATGTGAATCCCTTTACTCACTTTGTCTATGTGAACGTTACCTTTGCGTACATTCAATTTGAATGCATGCTCATGTGCAAGTAGTAGTGCTCCAATAATTTTTGGATTTTGTAACACATTTGACGCCTCTTTCCATCCGTAGACGTTCACATACTTAAATGAGGACGAGCATTCACATTTCAATAAATATCAAAACAAATGTTTATTAGAACCCATTCGTAAAATTAAATTAAAGTAATATATTCCCCATATTTAAAAACTTGCAATATTATGAAAAGATTCTATTTCTGCAAAATCCTTGCTTCTAATAAGACGTAATATTTTAATTTAAAAATTTAGCACCGGTGTATTATAAAGAAAGCTTTCCTAAGCGGAAGGTGTCATGATCTTGCGTGCTCCAGAAGTCTAAACCTGAAGTGGAATATTTAAGAATATTTTAATAAACTGTTCGGTATACACTTCTTCTGTAAACCTGAGAAGGGTATAACGTATTAGAATCAAACAAATTTCTTTCCAGGTGGCTCCATTCTTGAGTTTGATCCACTACCATCTCTTCAGGTAAGGTCCATTGATTTTTATATGTACGTTTCAGTTACACGACTCAGGTTAGGCAACTTGTAGCCAAACGATCAAATCTTCCTCGTTTGACACTCAGAAATGCATTTACAGAACTATCCGTTTTATTCCCAAACAATAAACATTTTCCCGAAGGGCGGACAACGAAATGAACCTTTGTTGTCACATCCACCCAATTCAGTGCCCATCTTCGCACTCTCTTTCAAGGGAAACTAATTCATGTCAAAATTCAATTTTTATATAATAAGTTACGTGCAAAACCTTGGCGATGGTTTTCTCGGATAACACATAATATTCATTATATATAATATTCATATTCATATATATATCTAAATATTCATTTGAAAAAATCATCAAAACTTTGGAACACAAATTTTTTCAATTTTAATTAAAGGATTCCCAAAACCCCGTAACTGTTTGATGTTATGTCGATTATGAAATTACCGGGTTAGGTCACTTTAGGAAATCATATACAAGAAAATCTCCAAGTTTTCTTCTCTAGGATAGCATTGGAACCATGATTTTGAACTATCAGGTAGCAGGCATAGGTAATTCCCATAAATAATTTTGTGAAGTATAATTTTATTGAGTTTGTGCGCATATTTAATGTCCAAAACCACTTATTAAATAATGTTTTTATTTCATAGCACTGTGGTCTAGGATCTAGTAAAGCATGCCAATAATGGTTTTGGGAGTGAATTTGTCACCAATTAGATGCAGGCATGCAAAACTGCTTTTATATCATTTACAATGCGTATAATCAGATAAAACTACTTTCAGTTAGCTACAAGAAATTTTTTGTAGCCATGGCGGGGTAATACTACAAAAACATCATTTTTGGGTCGATTCCTTAGAAAATTTTGATGGGATGATTTAAAACCCAAACTTGCAACCAGTACGCAGTCCTAATTCCGACGTCCTACGCGAGGGCACCGCATAAGGAAAACAGCCATTCGCTAGCAAAACTACTAGCTGCGTAAAATTTTCACAGAAAATATTTTATGAAAAAAGAATCTCAAATTGAAGGGCTTTCCGCATATACCAATTCCTATGTCAAAACAACGACATTTTTTGGGTTTTCGACTGCATCGGAATCCTCAGAATATTTTACACTGGAAAACATTGTAAAAAGTTAAAATGCAAAGTTTTAAAACTTCAAATTTGTTTTAGCTCTTTTTAGCCCTTGTCGTCAAATAAGCCTTCCTACGACATAGTGCTGTGAATTAAATTGAAAGGAACTGAAAAATGAAAGGAATTGAATTGAAAAAAACCGTTCAATTCAAGCTCCAAATTGAATCGGAAATGAAAATTCCTGTATTAAATTAAATCAAACCGAGGTCTAATGGGCACAAGCAATTCGTGAGATTTGGCTACAACTCCAATGGTTGCGTGTTGAGTTGGACATTGAGAAAATACAAGTTTGGAACCATACCTGACCTTGTGTTTAATAGCAGGACGGGAAGGATTCAAGTGATTATGCTAACCCCATGTCTGAGCAAGATCAAGTCAAAGGGAGGTAAGATCTGTGCTGTAAGTTATAGAGATAATTGACAAATTGCAGAAGTTAATGAACCAAGTAGTCCTTTTAGTTCAGTTATTAGATAGTTGATCAAATACTGAAATTATTGTCGACTAATAATAATTGAGGAGTTTGTGTGAATTGAGCTAAATATAAAAGGCAGGAGTTTTTGCAGCCAACTCAAAATTCCATTTCATGCGTCAATGCCGATAAAAGAGATATATGTATTATTCTCTTTTAGAAAAATTGAGGTCCTTATTTTTAACCTAATGTAATTTTCAGTGAGTTGCTTTTACAATCTAACTTTCATTTCAGAAGTTTGTCTTCAATGCAGAAAACATAGATGGCACGTGGGTTATAATGGGTAGGTGGGCAGCCCGTTTAAACCCGGGTTTTAAGGGGCCCAGCCCACCTAGAATTTTGATGGGATTTATGGGTAAAAACGGGTAAATACATAAAACGGTATAAACCAATGCAAAATCATAGTATGTTGCATTGTTTCCCTTTCCTTATGTTCCATTTATCTGTTTAATGTTACTTTTTCCATTGTCTGATAATCAGGCAATGATTACTACCTTGTGTCATGGTCTTTGACTAACTATGTAACTAAATAGTTACTTCAGTAGTATTATATGTTTATATAAAATAGTGTGTATACATAAAGTATCTATAAATTATACGTGTGCATAATATATGTACTACGCCCCTTAAAATAAATTGATATCATTTGACCTGAAGTAAAATGTCACTAAATTATATACTGTAATGAATTTAAGATCCTATTGATCTATTTTCAAACATTTGGAAAAATCAGGGCCTGTTATCAACATTTCAAACTGTCAGATATGATCACCGGAACATGCATACAATACATGTCACCAGTCACCACGCAAAATACGTGATAAATTAATATTACCTGTTGTCCCATTAATCCCCATTTGAACCCGTTTAAAACCCACAAAACCCGTTAAAACCCGTACCCACCGGGTTTTAAAATCATTACCCACGGGTGTTTACCATCTCTGGCAGAAATATTTTACTTGTCACTTTTTCCTGTCGCGATCTGATTTCTGGTCTATTTTTTCAACTTCAGCTTTTCAATGTCCACCACGAATTTGATAAGGCATACAAGTAAACAAGTATTTTTACTTTAGCTAAAGGCTTACAAATAATAATAAGCATCCATATTTTGAAATCTAAACCTAATTATCACTAAAACTATCAATACTTTCAATTATCAATACTACTTGCATGTCAATCCGTTCGTTTTCCATTTCTGGTCATAAAAAATATGGTCATATTCATTTAAACAATAATTATTTGTTACTAACGTGCTTTTGCTTCCTTCATTTAGTGACGGAAGGTTTGTAAAAAAGAAAAGCTTTTTAATCTACCATCATGCGTTTTTGTTTAAAAAAAAATGGTTAGGAATGAGTTTCGTCTAATAGAGAACCCGTCCGTTGACTCCGGATGCAAATTTAAATGCATTTTATTTCAAGCAAAACCTTAAACAACAAAATGCATTATCGCAGTTTTGTAGCAAATTTAATTAGCTACAAAACTAACTAAATAGAAAAAGATAAGAAGCATTTTTGAGTCAGTGGCTGATCTTTTCCTTCAGACATCTCAAGAGGCTTGCACCGGAAGACTTTTTAAAGAGTTTTTGTGTGACAATAAAAGGCGTCGCTGTTCTTCACAGTGGAGTATTTGAACTGGGACACAATCAACAAATGGGTAAAAAAACGCTGTAGAATCTGGTGGATATAAAATTATGGTCCAGATGGTCGCCTCCCTAAGATATTGACGCCAAAGTAGATCATGCCCATGAGCGCCTGTGTCAGCGCCATCACTTAACTTTCAGCAGGTGGACGGCCAACAAATTCAATATAGTTTAAAATGCTTTGCATGGTCTTCAAGCTAAGAAATTGGAGATTCTTTGCAGTACAAAGATGAGTGCACATAAGCAAACAGTTCGTAGTAGGAACAGTTAAAGGAACGCGAACTATTGCTTCGCAAAAAAATTGTCAAGAAAAATTGCCATCATGACCGATGAATTCTAAGGTACTCAAAGACTTGTCCCGACTTCGGCTCAACGACAGTTTAACCTTCAGACTCTAAACCTGAATCTTCAACAAATAAATTAAATGTGTCTTTCATTTTTTCGAAGAAAATCCTAGTTTTGTAGGCTATGCACTAATTTGGGAACAATTCAAAGCTCTTCATACTTTGGGGCACCATGGCCCAAAAAAATACTTGGAGTAGTGTTTAAATATTATTCTGATTCCTTACGTCCTGGGGCACCTTTTAATGTATTAAGTCGTCTTCTGGCGGCATTTGGAATCAATTTATAATCAAAAGTACGTTCTGACATTTTTACGACAAAAATTGTCTTTGTGGAGTCACACGGAACCCTCCCAACACAACGTCCGATCGAGAAATTCCAGGCACTGTACATTAGCCACTTCCATTCCCTACCGAGAGAGCTCAAGACGGTTCGTCAACTCTTTAATCGCTGGCAGAAAACTTCATCTGAAGTTGAAAAGTCTTCCGGTTAAGGCCTCTTGAAACGTCTGAAGAAAACGACCAGCCACCAAGTCAAACACGATCTTTATTTTTTATCATCTAGTCAGTTTTGTAGCTAATTAAATTTGCTACAAAACTGCTTTAATGCATTTTGTAGCTTAAGGTTTTGCTTGAAATAAAACGCATTTAAATTTGCATCCGTAGTCAACGGACGGGTTCTCTACTCTGTCTTTGTCCCCAGATCATCATCAGCACTATCGCTCTTTGCAAGTTCTGACAACACAAAATCCTCCTTCAATACATTATTCATGCTCCCATTATGTGATGAAAGGTCAAAGCTACCCTTACCTAGATAACGTGGTGCCGTCTCACCAGGGAACAGAATTTACCTACAGAATGTAATTTAGTTTGGTGAAACATATAGACGGCAATACTGCTACTGATGATGTAGGTACAAAAACGGAGCATTACACGGCATTCGCCGCTGCATGCATATACGCAACTGCCAATAATGTACGAAATATGTACAAAACGCGTTCGTGTTAACTGCTACTACAGTCATTTTATTTAGCAATAATAATTGCCAAATGATTTGGGAACGGGCTACTCTTGTAGCTTGCTTGCAATGATTGTTCCCTTCCATGGTTCCATAATTATCTTGAAGCCAAAAACAAAGGATCCAGCTGTTAATTCTTCTGTTTAATCTGGATACTTCTTCATGCACTTTGCTAAAACTGAACAAATAAAAATTAAGCATTTGCATTTGAGAAAAATATACTATCACGAAATTTTACTTCACGAAAGTCAAAACATAGATGATTAGTTCTATATTAGTTTGCTGAAATTCCAAGTACATGCGCACTTCCAAAAACTTTGATCGTGATAGCGGCTGCGTGGTAGGTGAGTAAATAATATAATTACAAATGCAGGAGAAAGCAAAAGTAACAAGCATGAATTTCTACCACTTCTCTTAAATTTTCACAAAAAACACAGTTTCCAAGTGCGCATTAATTAGTGACACAAAATGCATGCAGCAGTCAATGAAATTCCAGGAATTCAACCGACCCTAATGTCACATTATACTTCAACGGTATAAAAAGGAAAGGAATCGCTGACTCCAACTAGTTGAACTTTTTGCGAATGATGAGATTATAGACCAGAAATTTTATTTTAACATAAATTAAAAACTGTACCATGTATCAGATTGGTATTGAATTTCTGTGCCTCTTTTTCGGTAGAAACCATATTTTATAGTCTAAAATAAGTATAACATATTTCGAACCAGAGGTGACAAATATGTCAAAAGTATGTAAATGGGATAAATTCTTGCTTCACAGATAATATGCAATTCATATACATGTTCATTATGCCTGCTGCAAGACAACCAAATGTTTTTTGGGTGACTATCATATGGGTGATTTTTATGAAACACATAATGTAGGTAACTAGTGCATATTATATAAACATACTACTACCCAGCTCTAAAAAACATTCCCGAGTAAAAATAATCAAAACTCTTCATTCAAACCAGCTTCTCCTCTATTGGAGCGGTCGCTTTGGTGTTTCAACATTCTCTTGAAATGAAAAACTAGGAGGATAAAAGTATTCATCACGATGGGATTTACATATGTGACCCGATTAATTAAAGTACGACAAAAAGAAACTCATCTAAGGCATACCTTAATGGAGGGTCTAGGCGAATTGCGCTAGGGGAATTTTGCGCTTGGAGGTCTTTTTGCGCTTGGGGAATTTTGCGCTTAGTCTAGTTTGCGCTTTATGAATTTTGCGCTTGGGTTAATTTGCGCTTGAGGAATTTTGCGCTTATGATATTTAGCGCTTGAGAATTTTGCGCTTTGGCTAAGTTGCGCTTTTAGAATATTGCGCTTTGTACAATAACCATATTACATGATACCTTTTTCCACATTTGTGACAACGCATGCAGGTATGAACGTGAACATGTATGCATTAGGCTTTCTGAACAGCATCTATTAAAGTAATAGATGGATATCATTTTACAATGTATTTGTGACAAATGCATGATTGTATTTGGTTTGAAGGTAATAACTCTGGATTTTAGGGTGGCGTGATAGCTGTAAGTTTGATGTATGTGGGCTATGAAACCCTCACGTAATACAAAAATGCTTTTAAGTTGTCTCTTTGTGCTACATATTAATAGTGCATTGCCAGTTTATTCGTTTCTTTATAATCCCCAACGTTTAAGTTAATCTCCAGCATATTTTCATCCCAAATAGCTAGTATTCTTTATCAGAATCTTGTTTCTACCTGTTGTCTTTCGTTTTCTTAGGAATTTGTCCACTGTAATCTAGTGTTATTGAGTTTGATTTTAAATATATTTGCCATCACAATATTTTGAAATGTCACTTGAATTTGTTAAAAGTACTAGGGGGAAGAACCACCTTCTGCACGGTGGATATAGATATAAGTTTGAAAGAGCGGGGCCCAAAGAGAATATTTGGCACTGTGAAACATTCCGAAATGACAGTGAAAAGGGAAATTGCTTTAGTTTTAAGATACTAGTTTTATTATTTGACCATGTACCAAAGATAATATCAGAAACAAAACAAAAATATTTTAGTATTAGTAGTTAAGAGCTGATTAGAAAACTAAAAATAGATTGTTGCTTTATATAAAATATGTATGTATGGAGGGTTTAAATAGTAGTATTTTACCAAGTTTTATGTACCAATAGCGGTGCTATACTTATTGCTCAGTGAAATCCATAAAATAAATGTAACCAGTGCAAATATGTAAAAAATTACTTCTATGTACTTACATACGTTGTCACAAATGTGGAAAAGGTATCATCATCATCACTCATGTAATATGGTTATTGTACAAAGCGCAATATTCTAAAAGCGCAACTTAGCCAAAGCGCAAAATTCTCAAGCGCTAAATATCATAAGCGCAAAATTCCTCAAGCGCAAATTAACCCAAACGCAAAATTCATAAAGCGCAAACTAGACTAAGCGCAAAATTCCCCAAGCGCAAAAAGACCTCCAAGCGCAAAATTCCCCTAGCGCAATTCGCCGGTAACCCTTAATGGATATTACCAAATAATTGTTCAAACCTGCCAAAATTTGCTGTTTTTGAGTTAAAAATTTTATGTAAATAAAATAGTATAAATAAGCGCCTATCTATATTTTATTTGCATTCACTTGCTTCATTTTATTAAAAACTTTATATAGCTATCCACTTTATAAATAGTTTGCAGTCTTCTGTTTCATGTTGGTATCTAAAAACCGTTCCCTTGCACAATTCCAGAATTATTCTTAATTGAAAACAAAGAATCCAGCTGTTAAATCAAGAGTTACATCCATTACAAATCGTTGTCATATTTATACCCGCACTTTAAAGTATCAATTAAGACCAAAAAAACACTTGGATCAATAATTTCACAAATGCCCTGTGCAAAGTTGTACAAGGCCTCTCCGCGGTTGCCCGACGTGTAACGATTATTATTTTCAATTTTGTTAGAGAGCTTCTACATTGACTGCGGGTGTACTTTCATTTCATTTTGCTTATTAACTGGTGAGTGCAGTGAAGCTACATTTATATGTAGTCGAGAGAGCTTTTCATTGTGCACAAACTGCACAGGTTTAAAATTTCGAAAATGGTTCAGCTGCCATTAAAAAATTCAAAAAATGAGGAGCTTGCCAGCCAGCGTCTATCGGAAGGGCAAAAATGGCTTTAAAGTTTACTACAAAAAGACGTAGCTTTTCTTCAAAAAGAAGATTTTCAAATAGGTCACAATCAGTAAACGGATAAAAAACGCTGTAGAATCTTGTGGGCATAAAGTCATGGTCCGGTGGGGTCGTGTATCTAAGATATTGACGCCAAAAGAGATAATGGTCACGACCGCATGTATCGGCACCATCCCTCAACTTCAAGCTGGCCAGTGGCAAAGGCAGGCAAATTAAATTAAAATACATGGACTGACCATCAAGCTAAGAAAGTGGAGATTCGTGCCAGAGCAAACAAGAGTATATTTAATTGAGTTAGTTTGCAGCAGAAACCTTTTAAGAACGCGCACCAATACTGCGCAAAAAATTGCTATAAAAAATTGTCACCGTGGACAATGAAACGTATGTCCTCCAAACCCCTTCCTTAAGTCCGGCTCTACAATATTTTCAGAGCACTGACCCTAAACTTCAACCTACACAAAAGAAATTAAAAGGTTCGTCCATATTTCTCAAGAAATACCTAGTTTGGCAGGTTAATGACTAATTTGGGAACGTTTTGAAGCCCTTCATATCTCAGGGCACCGTGACCGCAAATTTTAACTTGGAGCAGTTTTCGAAGATGATTCGGATTCCCGATATCCGGTAGTAACCTGACATGGACCAAGTCGTTTTCTGGAACGATTTGGCTTTCATTCATTGGCAATAGAAGGTGCTGCATTTTTTAGGAGAAAAACCTCCATAG
>LJIJ01003478.1:0-18906 GCA_001718145.1 Orchesella cincta | reverse complement strand
AGAGGCTGCAATTTGAAGCATTTTAAGCTATCACTTGTGTTTCAATCCCACCGGGAAGTTTAAAATATTTCAACAAAACCAAACCAAGATTTTGCCATTTTCACATAAATGGACTGAGCTTTATTTCTGTAACTTCTGTTTCAAATCAAGGCAACCCCTGTAGTTTTGGTGTGACAAGAGGCTGCGATTAAGCTTTTAGCCCTCACATTGTCTTTCAATCCCACCGGGAAGTTTAAAATATTTCAACAAAACCAAACCAAGATTTTGCCATTTTCACATAAATGGACTGAGCTTTCATTTCGTGTAACTTCTGTTTCAAATCAAGGCAACCCCTGTAGTTTTTGGTGTGACAAGAGGCTGCGATTTGAAGCTTTTTAAGCTATCACTTGTCTTTCAATCCCACCGGGAAGTTTAAAATATTTCAACAAAACCAAACCAAGATTTTGCCATTTTCACATAAATGGACTGAAAATTTATTTCCTGTAACTTCTGTTTCAAATCAAGGCAACCCCTGTAGTTTTTGGTGTGACAAGAGGCTGCGATTTGAAGATTTTAGAGCTATCACATGTCTTTCAATCCCACGGGGAAGTTTAAAATATTTCAACAAAACCAAACCAAGATTTTGCCATTTTCACATAAATGGACTGAAAATTTATTTCCTGTAACTTCTGTTTCAAATCAAGGCAACCCCTGTAGTTTTTGGTGTGACAAAACCCTGCAATTTGAAGCATTTTAAGCTATCACTTGTGTTTCAATCCCACGGGGAAGTTTAAAATATTTCAACAAAACCAAACCAAGATTTTGCCATTTTCACATAAATGGACTGAGCTTTCATTTCGTGTAACTTCTGTTTCAAATCAAGGCAACCCCTGTAGTTTTTGGTGTGACAAGAGGCTGCGATTTGAAACTTTTTGAGCTCTCACATGTCTTTCAATCCCACGGGGAAGTTTAAAATATTTCAACAAAACCAAACCAAGATTTTGCCATTTTCACATAAATGGACTGAAAATTTATTTCCTGTAACTTCTGTTTCAAATCAAGGCAACCCCTGTAGTTTTTGGTGTGACAAGAGGCTGCAATTTGAAGCATTTTAAGCTATCACTTGTGTTTCAATCCCACCGGGAAGTTTAAAATATTTCAACAAAACCAAACCAAGATTTTGCCATTTTCACATAAATGGACTGAGCTTTCATTTCGTGTAACTTCTGTTTCAAATCAAGGCAACCCCTGTAGTTTTGCGTGTGAGATGGGGCTGCGAGTTGAAACATTTAATGGTATCACTTGTCTTTCAATCCCACCGGGAAGTTCAAAATATTATTAAAAACCCAACCCAAGATTTTGCAATTTTAATTTCGTTTAACTTATGTTTACCTGCATTTACAAGTAAAATAGGTATGCTAACATTGGGATGGAGTTAAAAATCACTAGAGATAGCGTATATATTGCAGGTGCTAGGTTTTTGTTTTGGGGGTTGGGGCCACTATGCGGGGTTTAGGCGTATGCTGGGGGCTGCGGTGCCGTGCATTTTTTCAAAACGTGTTTTAACTTTATTCACGTTTCATCCACAAGACTCTTAATGAGGTTGTAAAAAAATTAAAAATAAGATAACTTGAAAACTAAGTGCCAACCGTCTAACCAAAGAACTCCTACATTTTTTTCTGTAAGTATTTTCTACAAACTGCTGTTGTTTTCAAGGTTTTCGTTAAAAAATACACACAAAGATTAATAAATTGAATAACAACCTGCCTACCTTGCAAGAAAAGCTACAGCCACTTCTCTATTGTTATAACTCCTATGCTTCTAAACTAAAACGAAGGGGTGTCAGCAAATATTCTTGAAATCCGGAATTAAGTTTACCAAAACTAAAATTGACATCAACAATAATGTATAAGTAAACTCACATTTGGTGTGAAAGGTGCACCCTAATCTTCGAAACATCAAGATTTATTGCATCAGTGAGAGAACAGGAAGAAATGTAATTCGATTCTTGAAAAGAAAAATTAACTTAATTCCTCTACAGTTGTTTGCTAACATTGCAAAGAAGCTGTACGGTGTTTACTTCCAACTAGAGGCATATAGTAAAAGTTTATTATAATTATCCACCTTAGTCATTATTTACCAATTAGCTGTCATCTACCGTTATTATTCGTCTCCATGGTTATAATATATTAACCATGCATCAACAAGCTAATTATTGAACTGCATTGCAATAACACTCAAGTGTTTTTGAACGAGAAAATAATCGAATCTAAAGCAGATATTAACAGTGGAGAACTGATAAACATAGTTTTCCATTTGAGGACAAAGATATTGATTTGAAACTTCTACGTGCAACTGAATTTTTTACAATGCTACACACGCATAAAAATATGATTTAAATTAGCAAATTACAAACTTTAGCCGAAAAATTTCCTGATAATTACAAGCTTAACTAACTAATAACTAGCAGTTGACTGCTTACATTGCAAACAACCTGTTTAAAGAACACTGTCACGACTCCATGTTTTGGTGAGAAATTGACTCACGTATTTTAAATCACAAATACTACAGTTAACATCAGGGGATATTTCTCCGCGTCTTAGATCTATTATATGCTAGTTTGCTTCATATCACTTTTCCATTTAACAAATATCAAAGAAGAAAAAAATCTTTATAGTATGTTTGTCAAAATTTTGGAAAAAACAATTATTTGTTAAGGTATGCGTTATTCCTACATTCTTAAGTATCGTGTCAACAGTCTTTAGAGAAAGTATTTCAAAGGATGACCTGAAATGTAGTACTCCCTGGACAACTATCAATATCTATCTAGCATCCAATTTCCCAGTTAATTAAAAATACTTTACTTGCATGCATTGCAAACAAAATGTATTATGAGAGCTTCTAAATCTTCACTATAGAAGGAGGTTTTAATTTTGTGTGGAACTAACTAGCTATTGTGTAAAATATATGGTTTCAACGAACGAAATAATTCAAGCTAAAACAAACGTTCTCGTCCACAATTTGGCATATACGAAATCGAAAATTTCAACTTGCTACGCAAAATACTTTAAATTACTAATTCTTGTCAATTTGACTGCAAAATGCCAACTAAACAAATTTCCGAAACAATCAGTTGCTTGATTACATTACCAAACAACTTCTAATACGTATACTTCTTACTCATTAACACTGTAAAATACTCTAGTATTGCATGAGCTCAAGCATTTGAAGCCCTTATTAGAAATTACAAACTGAATATTGATTTGACCCTTAGTGTGTGCTGAGCAAAAATACGTCACAGAGAATCACGAGAATCGCATAACCTTTTAAAATCTAACAGAATGTTTGCTTTGCATTGAAACGAGCTCCAATGCATTTATACGATAGCACTTCACCCTAATAAACTAATACGAATTATTTTTTTAAATGTCTTATTATTATTATTATTTGTTGTCAGCTTTAGATTAGCTAATTGAGCATTTAATTTGTAGCTTAAAAATTCTACGAAAATACCAACGTCAAATCGAAATTTCGCAAAGTGCAGAACGTTAAAATTGACATCCGTAGCCTAAGTTAAAATTAAGGTACTGACTTATAATTTGTAAACTATGTGTATTTCTCAAATGAAGCCATTGTTTGCTTACATTGCAAACAAAAAGGAATGTGTGTACTTCTTGCTCGTTGCAACAGAAACATATTTCGATTCACATTTTACTTGTAATGCAATACAGAAATGGCAGTAACTTGTGCTGCATTGTGGTGAGAATGTAGATTGTTATGTAAAGTGCATGTGCACTTGTTGTGAACCTACATTGTAATTTACTTATTTATATATCCTATAACCCGTTGTCATATTTGATTTTTGGTTCCTTACACTAATGATAAAAAACAGTTTAAAATAAATGCTTGCAATATTACTCTGCGTAAAACTCTCTAACTAGTTGTAGCTCCATTATTTCATCTCCAATCCCGGTATGAAGATTCTTTGATGTTTGGCAAGCAGAGAGCGAGAAGATTCATTTTCATTTCTTCATTATGGAAGCTGCCGTCCGTTTTTATCCGCAGCATCTGTTGGCTTCCTTTGCGCTGCATGTTAGAGAAAACGCCTCACTTCGTTTGAGCGAGTTGCGTGTAAACACCTATTTAAATTTTAGAAACATAAATGTTATACAGACTAGAATGGATTCAGTTTCCGTACATTCTATGGAGTGCCATTATAATTGACAAAATGTTTATCATTTTTATAATGTTGGGATTTACGAGGCAAACGTTAACTTAAAAAGTACACGAATTTGATAACACGTAGTAAAATAAGGTCGGTTTACTTACAGTAATGCTCATTTCTAGAAAAATTACATCAGGGGACGCTGGTTTTTTCAGAATGAACACCCAAATTATATTAGGTTGCAAACTCAATGAGACTATTTGATGATTCCGTCCCATCTTCAGCGATAAAGGAACTATTGAAAGAATAAAAACATATAGAAATGATTAACAGGGTTTATGGTAGAAATGAACGGACGATTCTAGTTTTCCACTCCACTTTTTTGATCAACAAAAAGTAAAAATTCATTATATTACTCAATAACGAATACTGTAAGCTATTTAGTGTTAACAGAAATAAATAAAGTACGTTACAGTATAAATTTTACCATACCTCTAGTACACAGCACAGTCAACAACTTGAGCAATATAAAAAACAGACCGCTTTAGTTGGGAACCGAAAGGAAAATGACTTTTGTATTAGAATGCAAACGAGGAAGAAGGTATGCAATCGCATGAATTGAAACAGGTTCTGGATAAAAATAAAACAGAAAAGACAGTTGCTTTTTCCTTGGATGCATGCATGCTCCACAACCAAAAATTTTAAGTACGTTGACTTATTTTTAACTTTTTCTGAAAAAAAAAACAGTGAAGACAGTATACTTCTCAGTACAAAAGGTGCATTTTAAAACCTAAGCTGGCTGGAATTATAAATAAAATCGAACATGTATGTATATGCATACGGCTGGCTACTGAAGGGTTATAAAAACATGAGTATATGCTTTCATGGGGCCGCATTACATAGTGCTTGATGAAAAAGCTCTTTATTTTATACAGATACAACATATTGTAAATGTATACAATGCACATGAGCTTATAAAATAAATGTACTGAAAAGATGTGCATGCATGCAGGAACGAGGTAAGATATTTTTGCCCTTTTCTTACAGGCTTTAGGATTTTTGGAGACAGACAGGATTAGTGATCAAATACCTCTTAAATATTGCAGAAGCGAATAGGTAATGAAATGACAACTAAATCCTTTATACTTGGTTTCTAGCAGAAGAAATTTTTGCTGCATTGAGTCGCATAGTAAAACCCGGTGTCGAAGATTAAAACGGTCATGAAGTGGTTTTGGGATATTGTTGAATTCAGAGGTTGATGTGATTTCATGTACTTACGTTTTGCAGCTGAAGTCAAGACAGAATATCAAAAGAATCTTTAAATATCTTCCAGAACTATATCAAGAAGGGTAACCGAGCATTGCAATGAACATTTCACTCTACAAATACCCACATTCATACGTATGCTTTTACACAAATGCTAAAAACCAAATATTTCAAATGAAATTGGTTGAGGAGTAGCACCAAATAATTGTACTTGACGTTTAGATACGAATGCTACATATAAAACTAGTTCAACCAAACAATAAAAGTCTAGCTATACGTTGTCACTGATAGGATACAATATTTGCAGAGTATATGATTGTTTACTGCACTTCCATTAACCAATATAATATTCTTATCTGTACCGCAAAAATTAAGTCTCTTTTTAAATTGGTTAGTTCGTCATCCGAAAAAATTGGTATTCATTCATATTATAAAATGAATGCGTGGGAAAAACGTTTTCTGGCATCCTGGAAAATTTAAAAAAAATACATAGAACCTACGAATAAAAGCACTGTAATTGGTTGATGAAGTGCTCACAAACGTCAATGTAAAAAGTATTTTAGCATCCCACCTTAGAAGTACATTTGCCGGGTCGTTTGTTATTATGGAATGTCATCCAAGAAAACGATGTACATCTACAATAAGTAAGTAGTAAGCTGATGGTAATATTTAATGCAAATGTATGGACAAATTTTACCAAGATGATATTTAAAAACTACGAACATAATTTTTCCCGTATGTAGAACTTATCCGCATCCGGCTTTATGATTATAAAATTAAAGTCTTACTGTACCCAGATCATACACCAGAGCACAAAAGTGAAGGGAACAAGCACTGTTGCTTTAGGTTACTGCTTTCAATGCAAACGCTTAAAATGCCATTTGCTGTCTTTCCACTAATTTTTCTTTGAATTGCCGTCATCGTTTAGCTATGGCAAGTGCTGTTCAAATCCGTAATATTTCTTACATTTTTAAATGCGACACTTGCAGGAAAACAAGGGTTTGACCAATACCAACGGATAAGTCCTTTCTGAGTAGCCGGAGAATTACAAACGAACCCTTTTCTTGGCAAGTTCGATGAAGGCCAGCAGAGCTGTTTTATAACTTGAAAGCAAGTACCATTACTTTTATGATCATTTCAAGGAACTTATAAAAAGAAGGGATCGCGTTTATCTCACACATACACACTTAAGTTGATGTGGTAGGAAGTGAGAAAATGTGACCAATGAATCTATTATAAATGATGTTGGAATGAATGCTGCAATGTAAATAACAAAGATAACCGTGTTTATTATTCATAATGTCTTGGAAACCGGTATAAAGTGACATATAATTAACAAATATGTATCAAACACCGCAACTTATATCTTTTTGCTCGTTTTACCAAAAAACATACAAAACCACAGTATTACTAAGAGCTTGGCGGTTAAACGTTTCTTAAATTGAAAAAAACAACTTTCATCTGGGTTGCCAATGATGATTGTGATAATGACGTTGTAAGGTTAAGTTCGATATGAGCAGCAAATGTGCGCCAAGTTTCATGTTGAAATGTTTTATCATTTAAAACTTCTTACAAAATAACTGTTTTTTTTTAAATTTTTTGAAATCGACATTATGACGAACTCCCAAACATTCCGCAGATACTGAAACATGATATATAAACTAGACACATTATGATAAAGGGCGTTCGGCCGAATTTGCGGATAAGGTTACAGGAAGTTATGACAAGCTGTTTTGTAAAGTGCAAAAAATATAAATACCAAAATATATAGCTCTATTAATTTTTACACATGACACAAAACTGGAAAAATTCCGTGTAAAACATTAATAAATAATGTAAATGTTTTTTATGTTAACTAATTTACTATTTAACTCGAAAACTGGCCTAGCTTTCACTTAATGTATAATTTATTTCACAAAGATAATTTGAGTTGTTCTTCCACTCCATAAGCTTATACATTTAAATCAACATGTAATTCATTTGAGCTGTCCATGATGATTACGATAATGAAGTTGTAGCTTGTCCGGAGTTAATAAAAACTTGCAAACCTCACACGCCACCGCACCAGAGCCTTCCTTGTGAAGTTCAAGATGAGCTTTGATCTGCTCCTCTTTGGGAAACATGACAGGACACTTCTTACACTTGTAGCAAAAATTCTTGAGACCCCTGGAAACCACCGAGTGCTGCTCATGTTCTTCCAGAACTACTTCAGCTCCAGATTTCACTGCTGTTACAACACGTGCAGCTTTTTGTCGCTGGGCTGTGATTTCTGAGGTTGGATGGCGACTTTCTAAATGACTTAAAAAGCCCTTTTTGGCCACCAACTCGCCACAAATGTCACACATTTCCCCCTGACTTCCTCCTGGCCACGGAAAGTGGAGCTTTAAGTGATTGTTCATTCTGCGCAAGTCGTCATATTTGGCAGAGCATCCAGACAAACACTTGTATTTCGTTTTCATTCCGTTTATATGCGAGGCATATTGTCCACAGGTGGAAATCTTCCAAGATTCTTCAGTGTCACTTATAGGTAGCACCATTTCAACCTTTCCATATTGGGAAGGAATGCTGTTGGCAGCTATGATTACCTTTGAATTTTGATTTTCGAGTCGGCCACCGTGATAGAATCTGTAGTGACCTTTGTACGCAATCTTGGAAGCGTGGATCGTCCACCCGCAATGCTTACATGCAGTGGTTTTCATCCCTTGAGAGTGGAGTTTAGCATGGTTTTCCATTTTCTCAAGGGACCTATAGGTAGCTGGACATCCGTGACATTTGAAATGGGCGTGTGGTACTTCCTGGAATGTGAAACATGGGGACTCGGTTGAGGAGGTTGATTCTGTCAGAAATAAACACAAAAAGTTTAAAACTAACGCATAGAATATAAATAATTACGGTGAAATGTATTGATATTTATTTACCTTGCTTCAAAAAGTCTTCTCGAACCTCTGCCCAAATTGAAGATTTTGTAGACTCATCTTCATTCCCCTTGGTTGTTTCACGTATCTGACCTTTCAGATGGGATGAAATGGTAGCTAGTTTTTGCTGGAGGGTTGAAATCTCTTTCAAAGTCTTAAAATAATTCGCAACTGCTTCTCCACAAGGGTTGCATACGGAGAACCAGAACTCTGGGTGAAGGGCTCCTTCAAACTTTAATAGAAATTCACACAACTTTTCATCCTTGATACCCAAAATATTCCTGAGTATGAAGATAGGTTTCAGTTGCTGACCAAGTAGAGGTGGAGAAGGATGACGATGATGGTCATGCTTAATTTTTAGCTTGTAACTATAGTAAATGAAGGTATACACTCGCAAGCACAAAATAGACAAAGGCGGTTGGATTAATCGGCGCTGATGCTACCCCCCATGCTACCCCCGAACAACCCCATGCCTTGCTACCTCCAAAATGCTTTCTCAATTCAAGTTGTTGACAATATATGTAGCAGTACATGATGAAAATGTTCAACTTTTCCAAAAACGTTTCATAGAAACACGAGTATGACTGAATTTCATACATTCATGTCAAACTTAGCATTTATACCTGCGTGTCTTTCTGTGCATAATATATTTTTTCGCTTATATAATTCTCATGCGATTACAGTCTCCTCCCTCAGTTGGAACTTTTCCTTCCCGTAATAAATCCTACTATTTATGACTGAGCAATATACATTAACAATGTAAAAATATTTAAGCTATTTATTTAACATGCATTAAAGTTGAATGAAATGATACAAAAAATATAAAAGTCATTAAGAGTTTTGCTGAGAAAAAAGTTCCTTCCATGAAAAATGGTAAACAGGAAAGCAATTTACGATTACTATCACAATCTCGTCTTGGTAGCAATATGAATCACGAATGTTTTTACACGCACTCTTTGTCGTTGGTCGTAATTTGTATGACACGTTGTGTTAAACAAAAAGTAAGCACCAAAAGGGTAATCCAAATTCACCAGTCCGATTACATTGGGTGTTCTTAAATAGTTGTTGCCGTGGAAAATATTAGTTTACTGTCGTTTCTGAGATACTTTTCGAAATGCTGATCGATCTTGATGATGAATTAATAAGAGCATGCCGATAATCATTTGTTTACGCGCAGGAGCTGCTTAACTCAACTATCTGTAAACAACATTTGCGATTTTATTTATTCATAAAAATCATATATCAGAAAAGTATCATAGTTCCTAATTCACATAACCAATATTTGCAGTGCTTAATTTTTCAACCTTTTCATAAATTAAACCCCGAAAATGCATCTGCCAAAAACAAATAGTTTGTAAACCATGTATAAAAGAAACTTGTAAGGACCAAAACATTTGTTTGAATTCTCAGACCTATAAATAGATATTATATTATTTACATACATATATTAAGTAATCAAAACAACGGATTTTCGCAATAGTGTTTGCACAGAGTAGAAAGTTTCCAAAGCTCTATAATATTAAACATTTAATGGATTTTTGCAACATTTGTTTTGATGATTCCCAACCGTATGAAAACAACGAAAGGAGTCTTGACAGAATTTACAAAAATACGGTCTCTCAAAAAGGTGAGTTTTTGTGTGCTGCATAAGGCAGCTCATCGTTGCAAACTTTTTCATGCATATAATGCACTCGTAAATTCTCTCCTTTTTTTCATGCCCTTGCTGATGTCGTTTGGCATGAGATTTTTGAGAAAACTCAGCTCCACAAACTCGGCAGTCAAATGGTTTCTCCCTGGTATGGCAAATAATATGTTTGCTGAGCTGATGAATAAATGTAAATTTTTTGTCACATATCACACATGGCAGTAGAATTCCAGTGCCGTGAGCTATTTCCTTATGGCGACTAAGTGCAGAACAATCAGTAAATTCCTTTGGGCAAACTGAGCATTTGTAATACCGTTCTCCCAAATGAAACCGAATATGTCGTGACAGCCCACCCGTTCGACCAAACGTCTTCCCACAAATTTCACAAGCAAACGGTTTTTCACCAGTGTGAGTTCGTAAATGGATGGTAACATAACTCTGTTTCCGGAATCGCTTTCCACAAATATTACACTTGTGAGGCTTCTCACCAGTATGAATATGCATGTGATTTCTGAGTGACCAGGCTGATCGTAAAGTTTTCAAACACACAACACACTTAAACTTGATGATGTTTCAAATGTACTACTTTATATGATAACTTAAACCTGAATTTTGTTTGAATTTTTGGGGGCACTGTTCGCAACTATAAGGTACTTCGCCCGTATGAGTTCGTAAATGGGAATTTACATCACTCTTGGCAGAAAATTTTCTATCACAAACTGGGCATGAGTAACGCTTTTCTCCCGAATGAATAAATCCATGCTTACGCAAATGAGCTAATTGGGAAAAAGATTTGGGGCACAATCCACAATTATACGGTTTTTCACCAGTGTGACTAAGTATGTGAATTTTAAGGTCGTATGATGACTTGAATGCTTTCAAACACATAACACATTTAAACTCTGATATTATCCCTAAATGTACTTTTTTTATATGTTGACTTAAGCTCGACTTGTGTTTAAACTTTTGCTTGCAGTGTTTGCAACTATATGGCATTTCGCCTGTATGAGTTCGTAAATGGGAGTCTACACCACCTTTTATGGCAAATTTTTTATCACAAAGAGGGCAAGAGCATAGAGTAACGTGAAAAATATCTTATAACACAAGAGTTATGGAGGTACGTTCAATTTCCCGTCTTGGGGCGTCGTGCGATCAGCCAATCAGGAGCTGCATCTCTGCCAGTCCAGTAGCCTCTGATTGGCTGGTGTGCCCGTCCACTGGCTCGTGGTTGGCTGATCGCTGGATACGTCAGGTCGAAATCTTTTACATTACTTCATAACTCTTGTGTTATAAGATATTTTTCACGTTACTCTATGGGGCAAGAGTAACGCTTTTCTCCGGAATGAACAAGCCCATGCCTTTGCAAATGAGCTGATCGTGAAAATGTTTTTGGACATACTCCACATTTGTACGGTTTCTCACCAGTGTGAACTCTTTCGTGTCTTTTTAAATCGCCGGAACGAGTACATTTTTTCCCACACGTTTTGCATTCAAATCTCTTCTCTTTGTGTGTTAGCCCGTGCAGCTTAAGATTTGCTCGTTTTGCAAATAGTTTGGAGCACACTTTACACTTGTATGTGTGGTTTTTCCTGTCGGCACGGATTGACAAGGCAGTGTTTTCCAAATTGGACCGGGTCATGTTTAGCTCGGCTTTTTGGTGTTCTTACTTTTCTGCTGTTTAAAGAATCCTCTTCACCTGTTTTGCAACGATTTCAAAAGACATCTGTATCAGAAAGATATTCTTAGAAATGTTATCGGAAAATGCAGTTCAAGTCATAATAAATATTTACCTCTTTTAACAACTATTCAGACTCAAAATTATGATATTCGTTTTAAACTGTAGTTTAAAGAGAATGAGAAAACCAATACGACAGAACTGGATACGTGATCTAAATAACCAGAATTGTGCACTTGTGTTAATGCAAATAAAAAGAAAATGATAGTTATACTAAGTCCACAAAAATACATAACAAAGTCAACTCACTTGCATACCTAAACAGGTAGTATGTGCACTGAACCCAGAAGCATTCAGGGTACCTAAACTACACAAGATTAGATATAAATGAATGGGTATGTGAAGGAAAAAAGGAAACCAATGTTGAATACCAAACTGCATAGCACCTTTAGGTTTTTCATGAGTGAAATGTTACACGTAGCCAAAACGAAACATCTACCTTCTACAATAATGTATGGCATTTGATTTTTATCGTTATTATTATCAAAAATGTTTTAGACAGTCAAAACCTTCATGCACTTAAGCAGTATAGCACCTTCTATTTTAAGTAATCTGCTTTCTTGGTTGGGGTCCTGTTTTTCAACTCATATGTAGTGTGGATGAACTTGCAGAAATACACATGTATGGAAGTCAAATAGCATTTCACCTCACAACCGCTCCTGATGTTGAAATACAAATTCAAATTGCGAAACCTGGAGCTAGGAATGCAAAAGCTTCTGTCCCCAGTTGTACATCCCAGGGCCCTGGGTCGTAGTTTGGCTTATTTGACGACACGGGCTAAAAAAGCTAAAAAAACTTAAATTTAAAAACTTTGAAATTTAACTTTAAACAATGGTTTCCGGTGTAAAATATTGGGAGGATTCTGATGCAGCTGTCCAAAACCCTAAAAAGTGGCCTAATTTTGACGTAGGCCTTGGTAAATGCGGGACGATTTTCAGTAAGGAGAGTTTCAGGAGAGCGTAACACATACAAAAGTTGCGAATGCATAGCTAACTATAAACACCGACTGGAAATTTGGAATCATGTTGAATATCACATTCCATGGCAAACGCATCCCAGTGCAAAATCTGCGGATGGATGATGGCTGCATCAAAGACCAGAATTCATCTTTAGAAATGCCGCAACATAGATGCCATAACACATCCACACCTGTTTCCAATTTCGTTCCCATCACCTCCATCCACATCCACGTCAACTCCAAAGAAATGGTTGAGGAGAAAGTGATGACCAAACAACATGTGATATCTTTGCCAAGTTGGTGCTCAAAACGACTTTCCAAACTCATATGGAAGTCCGTCATCCATCCTTGAAAATGAGAGTGAAAGAAGCAGCAAAATCTGGAGAAGCGATTTTTAAGGAAACTGATCATTATTCAATGGTTTTAAGAGGAGTTAACTTGTCTTGGTTTAAGTGTAAAAAGTTCCAGTTTCAATTTTGCAACAAGAAGCGTTTGCAGATATTTTGAGCTGCCAAGGATGGTTCTGGAGCTGCCACTTGTGAGATTTGCAATTGGATCATGTTTCCAGACCGGCTTGCACTTCATAATCAAAACTCTTCCATAGGAGAGCGGAAACGGTGCCGATAAGAATCTTTAATAAATTATGAATATAAGTTACGTTATGTATTAAAGTTTGTACAAGTTTTACGATGACCGTTTATTATTCATATTGTCTTATACAATACAATTAAGAAATATGTAGTAAACACCACAACTTATAACTTTTTGCTCGTTTTACTGAAAAACCACAGAATTACGAAGAACTTGAAGGCTAAATATGTTTTTAAATTGAAAAATGACTTTCATTTGGGTTGCCAATGATGATTGTGATAATGGAGTTGTAGCTTATCCCGAGCTAAAACAAACTTGCAGACCTCACACGTCACTGCTCCAGAGCCTTCCTTGTGAAGCTCGAGATGAGCTGTGATCTGTTCCTCCTTGGAAAACATGACAGGGCACTTTTACACTTGTAGAAAAACATCTTAGGTCCTCTAGAAACCTTTGAGTACTGCTCAGTATCCTTTTTTCGCTGGGCTGTGACTTCTGAGGAGGGATGGCGAGATTCCATGTGAGATAAAAGGTTTTTCTTGATCACTAACTCGCCACAAATGTCACAAGTAGCTGTTTGTTTCCTACCAGAAAAATGAAGCAATAATCGACTTCATTCCATAGAAACCGTCATTTTTTGCAGAGCATCCTGATAAGCGTTTGTATTCCGTTTTGGTACCTATAGTTGTGAATCTCTGTCCTGGACACGGTGCAGAATCTGTTGTAACGTTGTAACCAGGGTTACAGGGGGAATGTGGGCAAAGCCCCCAGCCCATATAAGGGTTATTAAGAAACATGGAGGAAGTTTGGATCTGGTTACAGGAAGATTTGCGAATCCTTAAAAGATTCTGCACCCGTGGTCTTGGTAATACCTAGTATGCAAAATCAATGGGCAAAACGCTGAATCTAATGTCATGTAGTGGTGTATGACACATTCCGACCTTACTATATATCATCAGATCTCCTTATTTTGTACTTTAGGTACATATTAAGAAGACTTTGTATCGCGCGTCGTCGTCGTCGTCTGTCTGTCTGTCAACCGATAACTTTCGAACGTTTGACTTTTTGAAATTCTGTCTCACCAGTCGATAGCTTAGGTCAATGCGGAGGATGAGTTCGAAGATGGGTTATCTGGGGTCATGGGAAGGGTCAAATGATACAGCGCAACTAAATTGTAAGCGTCACATAGCTTATGATACATCATTACGAAAGGTATTGCTCTACTGATGTCGAATATGCATGCAATTCAAATCATAGTTTGAACAGGGTCAAAGGTCACGTTATGGTTCAAATGACAACTGGGTTGTGATATACCATTCGAAAGCTACTGTAGTGCTATTAATGAATATGTAGTGCAAATTGAAATGGAACTTCTGGGACAGGGTCAAGGTCACATATGTTTTTAAAATGACAACATAGCTTATGATATACATTTTAAAGCTACTAGCAGTGCTGTTTATAAATATCCATTACAAGTTGAATCTTTGAATTTCGAACAGAGGTCAAAGGTCATGCCTTTCAAATGACACACAGGCTGTGATATGTCCTTCGAAGCTGGTTTATTGAAGTTCACTTATAACACATTTTTATGTCCAAAAGTACCCGCTAAAGTACATCGCTACATCTCGAATTGTCGGGTTTATTATATATATTGTTCACTGCCAAAAATATTCTTGTTCTTATGAGCGATAAGTTATCTAGAAAAGGGTCGCCATACCCAACACATATCTGAAATTTAATGACGGGATGATCATTTTTTCTGGTCTTGTTTTAGGGAACCTGCCTTTATTAACTTAGTTTCATTCATACAACAAATTAATGACTCATGTCAATGTCATAGTATTTAGACAGTCGAAGTATTTTTTTGCTTCCAGCATTCCCTAGCTGCATTTATACAGAATTATCGGAATGGAGATGGCGAGAACAGTATAAAGTAGACATAAAATTTTTTGATAGAAAGTGAAAACGCATTACAATGATAAAGCAAAAAGTGCTTATAGTACATGTTATACATACACAGCTTTGTATTCAGGTTTCGTGTGAGCTCTCATGTTAAATAAATATGTACACATCATTGTCTTCTGAAACGTTGATCATCATCCATGGGTAAGGATTTGTGGACACAAAATAGAAAGCTCTCACATTTGTTTTCATTGCATAAAGCTTTGGGATTTATTTAATGGGTGTTTTTAATACTATATTTAATTGCGTTACGTCTACTCTTATTCTGAAGTTTTAATAAATAATTGAGCTCAAGCTTTACTGAATGCCGTTCTTCCCATGTTATTCTCCATAAGAAATCTGAATGAGAATTTAAAATAATTATTTTTCTCGAATGAACGCGTTGCAAAAATCCATTTAACCACGCTAGTTAACACAGCAATGGCTAGTAGACAAAATATCAGCACAATCGACGGGTCCCACTCGTAAGGTCCCCTCGTAAGTAATTTTCGTTTGTTGAATAATATAGTCGAATTACATTCAGTACAACTTATTATTACTATGGTGATTGATGTCGTTGATGAATTAGTAGCTATGATAATTACATAATACTTGATTTTATGAATAAATTAAATATCAAGCTGTTCAATATGTTTATGTTCAACAAGCATACAAAATTAGTATTGACATGCACGCTTGGAATAATTCATCACGCATCAATCCCTATTAATAATAGTGTTACTGAATGGTAATTCGACTATATTATTCAACAACGATACTTCTTACGAGGGGACCTTACGAGTGGGACCGTCGATTTGGCTGATATTTTGTCTACTAGGCTCATTTTTGCGTGTAACTAGCGTGGTTAATGGATTTTTTGCAACGCGTTGTCTTTCGAGAAAATAATTATTTTAAATTCTCATTTCAGATTTCTTATGGGGAATAACATGGGAAAGAACGGCATCAGTTAAATGCTTGTAGCTTCGAAAGTATTGTATTAAAACTCAGAATAAGAGTAGACGTAACGGCATTAAATAATAGTATTAAAATTACACCATAAATAAATCCCAAAAGCATGTTATTGCAATGGAACAAATTTGAGAGGCGTTTCTATTTGTGTCCCAAATCTTACGCATGGATGATGATTCCGGTTTTTTCAGAAGACATGATGTGTGAACAATTTATTTAACATGAGAGCTTCACACGAAACCTGAAAACAAAGCTGTGTAATGTAAACATGTACTATAAAGCCTTTTTTTGCTTGTATCATTGTAATGCGTTTTCATTTCTATCAAAAATAATTTATGTCTACTTTTATACTGTTCTCGAATCTCCCTTCGATAATTCTGTATAAATGCATGCTAGGTGAATGTCTGGGAAGCAAAAAATGACTTCTGACTTTCTAAATACTATGCATTGACATGAGTCCTTAATTTGTTGGTATGAATTGAATAAGTTAATAAAGGGCGCGTTCCTAACAGACCAGAAAAATGATTCATCCCTTCTTAAATTTCAGTATGTGTTGGGGTATGGCTGACCCTTTTCTAGGATAACTATCCTGCATAAGACACAGATATTTTTGTGGCGTGAACAAATTTAGTAGTATAACCGACAATTCGGATGTAGCGATGTACCTTTAGCGGGTGTACTTTGGACATAAAAATGTGTTATAAGTGAAATCTTCAATAAACCAGCTTTCGATGAATATAACACCTGTGTGTCATTTGAAGTGCTGACTTTGACTCTGTTCGAAAGTTCAAATATCAATTGTAATGGATATTTATAAACGAGCACTGCAGTAGCTTTAAATGGTATATCATAAGCTATGTTGGTCATTTTAAAACATATTGTGACCTTTGACCTGTCCAGAAGTCCCGATTTCAATTTGCACTACATATTCATTAATAGCCACTCAGTAGCTTTCGAATGGTATATCACAAGCATGTTGGTCTTTGAACATTAATCGTGGACCTTTGACTGTTCGAAACTATGATTTGAATTTGCATGCAATTCGACATATAGAGCAACCTTTCGAATGATGTATCATAAGCTATGTGTGACGCTTAGTCAATTTAGTTGCGCTTATCATTTGACCGTGTTCCCATGACCCAGATAACCATCTTCGAACTCATCTCCGCATTGACCAAGCTATCGACTGGTGAAACAGAATTCAAAAGTCAACGTTCGAAAGTTATCGTGTTGACAGACGACGAGACGACGACACGACGACGCGATACAAGTCTTCTTAATATGTATAAAGGTAATAAAAGGAGGATCTGATGATATATAAGTAAGGTCGTGAATGTGTCATATCACCACTTACATGACATTAGTTCAGCTGTTGCCATTGATTTTGCATACTAGGTATTACCAAGCCCGGGTGCAGAATCTTTTAAGGATTCGAATCTTCTGTAACCAGATCAAATTCTCCATGTTTCTTAATAACCCTATATATGGGGCTGGGGGCTTTGCCAACATTTCCCCTGTACCTGGTTACACGTTACACAGATTCTGCACCGTGTCCAGGAGAGAGATTCAACACTATAGGTCCAAAAGGAATACAAGCTTATAGGATGCTCTGCAAAACTGACGGTTTCTATGGAATGAAGTCGCATTTATTGCTCATTTTCTGGTAGAAACAAAGGCTACTTGTGACGTTTGTGGAGATTGGTGATTCAGAAAAACTTTTATGTCACCTGGATCTCGCATCCTCTCAGAAGTCACAGCGGAAAAAGGATACTGAGCAGTAACTCAAAGGTTTCTAGAGGACCAAAGATGTTTTTCTACAAGTGCAAAAGTGCCTGTATGTTTTCCAGGAGGAAGATCACAGCTTCATCTCGAGCTTCAACAGAAGGCTCTGGAGGCAGTGCGTGTGAGGTCTGCAGTTTGTTTTAGCTCGGGACAGCTACAATCCTTATCACAATCATCATTGGCACCCAATGAAAGTCGTTTTAATTTTAAAAATGTTTAGCCTTCAAGTTCTTCGTAATACTGTGGTTTTTATGTTTTTCAGTAAAACGAGCAAAAGATATAGTTGTGGTGTTTACTACATATTTCTAATTGTATTGTATAGACAATATGAATAAAACATGGTCATCGTAAAACTTGTACAACTTTAATACATAACGTAACTTAATATTCCATAATTATTAAAGATTCTTATCGCAGTATCCGCTCTCCTATGAAGATGGTTTTGATTATGAAGTGCAGCCGTCTGAAACATGATCCACTTGCAATCTCACAAGTGGCAGCTCCAGAACATCCTTGGGCAGCTCAAAATGATCTGCAATCGCTTCTTGTTGCAATTGAAACTGGAACTTTTTACCTCAAACAAGACAGTTAATTCTCTTAAACCATTAGATTAATGGTCAGTTTCCTTAAAAATTGCTTCTCAGACTTTGCTGCTTCTTTCCTATCATTTTTCAAGGACGGATGACGGACTTCCATATGAGTTTTGGAAAGTCGTTTTGAGCACCAACTGGCAAAGATATCACATGTTATTTGGTCATCACTTTCTCCTCAACCATTTCTTTGAAGTTGACGTGGATGGAGGTGATGGGACGAAATTGTGGATATGTTATGGCATCTATGTTGCGGCATTTCTAAAGATGATTCTGGTCTTTGTGCGCATCCCATCCTCAGATTTTTCACTGGGATGCGTTTGCATGGAATGTGATATTCAACATGATCCAAATTTCCATTCGGTGTTTATAG